>JAIUZE010002257.1:0-100079 GCA_022085475.1 Heliosperma pusillum | reverse complement strand
TGGGTGAGGTGGGTGAACCCTCACCCCCATTATTTTAAAAAAAAAAAAAAAAAAAAAAAAAAAAAAATTGTAAATAACAGAAATACAGCGGACTGCGGAGAAACCTAATTAGTAATTACAACTCTGAACTCCTCATCTTCCAATAGAGCAATTTATCAATTCATCTCACAATTCCTAATTCCTTTTTTTCGCTTGTACCCAAGTCCCAACTTTCTATATTCAAGGCAACAATACCTCCCCGTTCTCAAATTTTTCCCGTCTCCGAAGCCCCATAGGTATGCGTTATAGTTTTTACTTATGAATTATAGGGAATTTCATAATTTCAAGATTATTAATTATATGAATAATGATTAATTGATTATGCTTTGTTGAATTGTTGTTTGTAGGAATTAGGAATTTAGGATGATAGATTGATAGAAATCATAGAATGATAGAAACTCTATATATTAGAAATGGTGAAATGATTGTTGTTCTAAGCCATTAGTCAATTAGACAAATCAAGGGTAGGATATTATTGAGTAAGCAGACATTTAGCCTAAATAAGAAGAATGATTAAGCCATTAAATTATTACTAAGCTTTGGCCTTTTGTGAATTAATTAATGTGGACAGTAGGCAAGCTTTGGCTTTTAGCAATTACTTTCTACTAAACTACTAATTAAGTAACATTGTGGTCTTGTCACTTGTGAGTTTTATTTGACAGTAGGCGGCAGTAGCCCAATGCAGTCTTCTGTTAAATGATTAACAGTAAGCTTTATTTGAGCCATCGTAAATTTTAGACGGATAGTGACCGTCCTAAATGAGAGTTTGTCAATGATTAATATTATTTGTCTGTTTTGTACGATTCAATGATTCAGTATAGTACTATAATGGTTATACCATAATACCAATCAACCAATGTCCAATTTATATGTCCTATGATTCTCTGAAGTTGTGTTTCAAGCTCTAACTTCTTTTAATCACTGAAGCTATCATTTTTAATTATTAGATGAAGAAGACTAAACTAAAAAGTGGACTCATATCAGATTTCTTTAGTGGATACAAATCACAAAAAACGTCATCTACTTCTTCACCGCATGTCAATGAACCCGAAGTTGGGTTTTCTAATCAAATGCCACCTATTCAAGAAGAGACTAATAATCAAGATCCTCCCATTCAATCTCAAGTTCCACCCCAAAATGAAACAAGAACTTCTAATGTTGAAGGTGAATGTGTTTATGATGTTGATCGCTTACCACATGATCCAGTAAAGAGATTTCCTATCTTATCTTACCCTCCTAATGATCAAGATTTGGTGAGAAGGGGATTCATAGCCAAAGGGGGTTGTCGACCACGTAACCATGATTTCCCTCAAACCAATTTTGGAAATGATACTAAATCACGTATGCTTAGGTTTCAATCTAGTTGGTTCGAGAGCTATCCTTGGCTTGAATATAGTGTAGAGAAGGATGCAGCCTTTTGTTTTGTGTGTTACTTGTTCAAGGATAAAACTAGCTATCCCGGAGGTGATACATTTGTGAGGGAGGGGTTTAGAGGATGGTACCGAGCTAATGATAGATTTTTGAAACATATTGGGTCGAGTCTTAGTAGTGCTCATAGGCAAGCTCAAGAAAAGTATGATTGTTTTGTGAATCCGAAGTCATCAATCGTCGAGAACATTAATAAGATAAGTAAAGAAGATAGTATCCTGTATAAAGCTCGCTTGACACAATCCCTTGATTGTGTAAAGTATCTTTTGCGTCAAGGGTTAGCATTTCGCGGACATGATGAAAGTGAAACTTCTAGCAATAAAGGAAACTTTCGTGAGCTTTTAGATTGGCTTGCGAAAAAGGATGAAAATATTAATAAACTCTTCGAAAAAGCTCCTGGAAATGCAAAAATGACTTGTCCGGATGTTCAAAAAGATCTTATTCATTCTTGCACCAAAGAAACTACTAAGCTTATTCTGGAAGAGCTTGGGGATGATTATTTTGGCATCTTAGCGGATGAGTCTAGTGATGTATCTCACAAGGAACAATTGGCTATTTGCTTACGCTTTGTAAATAAAATTGGAAGTGTGTGTGAACGTTTTCTAGGTGTGGTGAAGGTGGATGATACTTGTTCTTTGTCACTTAAGGATGCGATAACAAAGATGATCACGGGTAACAAATTGAGCATGTCTAAGATTCGGGGTCAAGGGTATGATGGAGCTAGTAATATGAAGGGTCACATTCATGGTCTGAAGACATTGATTTTGAGCGATACTCCATCTGCGTATTATATTCATTGCTTTGCGCATCAACTTCAGTTGACACTTGTTGCCGTTGCTAAAGACAATTGTGATTGCAAATGGTTTTTTGAACAAGTTGGATTTTTGTTGAACGTTATGGGAAATTCTTGTAAACGAAAAGAAATGCTTCGAGTAGCACAATCTCTAAAGATTATACAAGGATTGGAGGTTGATGAAATATCAAGTGGGCAAGGTTTAAATCAAAGGTATACCTTAGTTAGGCCGCCTGATACTCGTTGGGGATCATATTAGAACACAATCTTGAGTATTACAACCTTGTATCCTGCCATCTTTGAAGTACTTCTTGATTTTGGAAACAATGGTCATAGCGATGATCGTCTAAAAGCCCAAACGGTAATGCTTAGTTTTGAGTCATTTCAATTTGTTTTTATGGCTCAATTAATGCTAGTAATATTCGGCTACACCGATGACCTATGTCAAGCTTTGCAAAGGAAGGATCAAGACATTGTAAATGCTATGACATTTGTTCGTTTGACTAAAGCCAGATTACAAAAGGTGAGAGATGATGGTTGGGATGGTTTTATTGACACTGTTACTTCTTTTTGCAAAAAAAATGATATAGAGGTTCCTAATATGGATGATTATTATGTTCCTCCTGGAAGATCAAGACGTTACTTTGAGAAAGTTAAAAATCTAGATCGGTTTCGAGTTGATATGTTTTTAAGTATCATTGATTTGCAACTTGAAGAGTTAAATAGCCGGTTTGATGAGGTGAATATGGAGTTACTAACTTGTATGTCTTCCTTTAGCCCTATTGATTCATTTATAGCATTTGATAAGCAACAAATACTTAAGCTTGCCAAGTTTTATCCTCATGATTTCTCAAGTACTGATTTGAGAAGACTTGAGTATCAACTTGATCATTACATTGATGATGTACAGAATGATGCGAGATTTGAAGGTTTGAAAGATATTGGTCAACTTTCTACGACTCTTGTGGCAACAAATAAGCATCTTTCGTATGGACTAGTATACCTTCTTATAAAGTTAGTATTGATACTTCCTGTGGCAACCGCAAATGTGGAACGGGCTTTTTCTGCAATGACGTATGTGAAGAACAAATTAAGAAATAGTATGGGGGATCAAGTGTTGAATGATTGCTTAGTCACATTTATAGAGAAAGTTGTTTTTCGTCTAGTTGAAACAGATGATGTACTAGATAGTTTTCAACGCGAAAGAACTCGTCGCATTTTATTGCCCCCACGCCTTTAGCGTAAATTGTATTATGAACTATATGATTAATTATATTTTTGTGTTTTTGTAAGCTATAAATTTTATTAATCACCCCCATTTCAGAAATCCTAGATTCGCCACTGGCTTACTCTGTCTCTCTAATGGCGATGAAGAGGGAATTCATGGTACCATTTTTTACAATCCTGCTACCAGAAAACACCTTCAATTACCCGCTTCCGATATCGAATTCCCGCCTGGGGATTGTTTTAACTGCTGTGATAGGACTGTTTATGGGTTTGGTTATGATCGTGTTAATGATGATTATAAACTTGTGAGGGTAATTCAGTTTATGGGAGATGATGAATTTGATAGTGAAGTTAAGGTTTATAGCTTAAATTCGGGTTCTTGGAGAAGAATTCAGGACTTTCCTCGCGAGTATTATCTTACTTACAAAAGGGCGTGGGGGTTTTATGTGGATGGGTGTTTACATTGGGTTGTGACCAAAAAACCCGAATCTGATGGAATCAAATTGATCATTGCATTTGACTTGGGGTCTGAGGAGTATAAGATTGTGTCGCAACCAGAATATTCTGATGGCGAGTTTCATATGAATGTGGGTGTTTTGAAGGGGTGTTTGTGTGTGTTGTGTAATTATGTGGATGTGAAGAGTGAAATTTGGGTAATGGAGGAGTATGGTGTGCAGAATTCTTGGACTAAGTTGTTCTCGATTGCACAAGGGGATATAATTGGGGTCTTTGAGTATGTCAGGCCATTAGCTTGCTCGAGAGATGGTTCGAGGGTGCTGGTTGAAAAGGATGGCAAGTGCTTGTTTTGGTTTGATTTGGAAACACAAACAATCGAGACTGTTGAGGTTGCTGGTTTGCCACGCTTGTTAGATGCCGAAATGATGGTGGAAAGTCTTGTTCCGCTTGAATGCAGTCAGAGAAAGGTTAATCCTAAAGTGAAGAAAGTGCAGCCTAAACTAAAGGAAAAGAAGTCTAAACAGAAGAGGTATGGTATTTAGGAATTTATACTTGGGGATTTAGCTGTCTTAATGCTCCTTTCTATTTTCGAATAGCCAAAGTTCCACGGTTTCAATAGGAAACCAATTAGTTGATACAATTCTTGTTGCAACATTGAGTAACTAAGACCGTTTCCTTGGGTTTCCAACATAGAGGAAGGTGATGTAGGTTTGATCCTTTTTACTTCGCCGTAATGGTAGTCTTCAGGGCACTAGGTTAATGTTGTTACATACATACTATGAACTAGGTTTATTTTCTGATTTCAAAACTTGATTCTTTTACAAGGTGATTGTCTATGTATATATATAAAATGAATGCTAGCCTATTTAGAATATATTTACTATAATTACAATATGTGATGAATCATATAATGCTTGATTTAAGGGGATGATTGATTGACTTGCTTGTTGTGTTGATTTCAGAATTGTTGCCTTGTTTGAGAAGATTTGTAGGATCATTGCTAATACTCCCCCTCGAGATGGACGTAGGAGGCCGAAGTCCTATCTTGTCGCGTAGTTCAAGGAACCGAGTTTTATGTAAGGGCTTTGTAAGTGCATCGGCAAGTTGATCTTTTTCTGCAATGTGCTGAACTCTAATGTGGCTCAAGTGAAGTTGTTCACGAACAAAATGAAAGGATAATGCTATGTGCTTCATTCTTGAGTGAAAGACCGGATTCTTGGCGTACATTGTGGCAGATAAGTTATCACAGTAAATGGCCGGTGCTTTAGTGATTGTGATGCCGAGTTCAGTGGGTAAGTTCCGAAGCCATAAAGTTTCAGTGGTGACTGCAGCTACAGCTCGGAATTCAGCTTCAGTGGTGGATAGTGCGAGTCCCTTTTCTTTTTTGGAGGACCATGAGATGGGGTTATGTCCAAGGTAGAGAACATAGCCGGTGGTGGAGATGAGAGAGTCCTTGTCGCCGTCAAAATCTGCATCACAGAATGCATGCAGCCAATGAGGTGAGTTACGATGAAGTTGAATACCATGGGTGGAGGTGCCTTGTAGATACCGAAGTAGCCGTTTCAAGGCTGTCCAATGTGTCATAGTAGGGTGATGCAGGAATTGAGCTAGACGGTTGATTGTAAATGCGATATCTGGTCTTGTGAGAGATAGATATTGAAGGCTCCCAACGATTGCGCGATAGTCAGAGTGGTTGTAAATAGGTTTGTGATCTTCACGAGTGAGAGGTTGTTCAGTAGCAATAGGTGTGACATTTGGTTTTGCTTCTGACATATTGTATTTAGTTAGTAAATCATGGATGTATTTTGATTGGTTGAGATGTATACTAAGATGGTTAGGAATTACTTCTATTCCTAAAAAATATGAAAGTGGACCAAGGTCTTTTAACGAGAATCGTTGAGCTAGTTGTGTTATAAATTGTTGTAGATGGTTTTTATTAGGGCCAGTAATGATGATGTCGTCCACATAAACAAGCATGTAGAGACAAGTAGTTTTGGTTTGTAAAAGGAATAAGGATGAGTCGGAGATGGATTGTTTGAAGCCGTAGGATACAAGATATGTCTTAAGTTCGGTGTACCAAGCTCTAGGAGCTTGTTTTAAGCCATATATTGCCTTGTTGAGCTTGCAGACGAAGTCGGGGTGCGCTGTGTTGACAAAGCCTGGAGGTTGGGCCATGTAAACATCATCGGTTAGTGTGCCTTGAAGGAAGGCGTTGTTTATATCAAGTTGGCGTAAAGGCCAAGCTTGGATAACCGCAAGGGAGAGAATAAGACGAACGGTTGTGGGTTTTACGACTGGGCTAAAGGTTTCATTAAAGTCAATTCCCGGTCTTTGGTGAAAGCCTTTAGCGACGAGGCGGGCTTTGTGTTGTTTGAGGGACCCATCAGGATTATATTTAACCCGATACACCCACTTGCAACCGATGATATTGTGGGACGGTTTTCTAGGAACCAAGGACTAGGTTTTATTGTTTGTGAGCGCTAGGAATTCGTTGTCCACAGCTTGGCGCCATTGAGGAAGTACTAGTGCTTGCTTGACAGTTTTAGGGAGTGAATGTGGAGTGAGAGCGGTGTGAGCTAGGTTAGCATATTTTGGGTTGGGTTTGCGTATATTATTATCTAGGCGGGTGGTGATATTGCGAGGTGGGATGACAGTAGAGGTGAAATTGGAGGAGGGAGGAGGTGAAGACGGGCAAGGATTTGTAGTGATGGATGATGGGACGTCAGTGGTAGGGCCGTCGGATTGTGGTTGAGTAGTGGAGGTCATAGTGGTTGTTTTTCGAGTGTAGGTGTGGTGAATGGGGTGTTTGGATTGTCTAGCATGGAGAGGGGACGGTGTAGGAGAAGTACTAGATGTTGGAAGTATAGGAATGACGAGTTGACATCACTCATCCGGGTCATTGTGGGTCGGAGGGAGTGGGTCTTTTTTTAGTAGAGTGTTGTATGCAAATTCATCTTCGATAAATTTAACATGGCGAGATGTGTAAATTCGATTGGTTTTCGGATCAAGACAATGAAATGTACTTTGAGTGGAGGAGTATCCAACAAAGATGCATGGGATAGAGCGGTATTCAAGTTTGTGCTTTGTATATGGCCGAAGCCATGGATAACAAAGGCATCCGAAGTTGTGTAGTTTTTGGTAGTCGGGTTTTGAGTTGTGTAATTTAAAATAAGGTGTGTCGCCATTTAATGCTTTAGTAGGGAGACGATTAATGAGGTATGTGGCTGTACTAAATGCAAATGGCCATAGTTTGGTAGGTAATCCTGCGTGAGACATTAGAGCAAGGCCCGTTTCTACAATGTGTCGATGACGTCGTTCGGCATACCCATTGTGTTCGGGGGTGTGTGGTGGAGAGGTGAAGTGGCTTATGCCATTATTCAGAAGTTCAGTGTTTAATTTTTGAAATTCTCCGCCATTGTCGGAGAAAAATTGTCTAACTGGTTTGTTGAAGTATTTTTCAACAAGGGCTTTAAAGCGTAAAAATACTTGAGTGGTTTCGGACTTTTGCTTGAGCGGAAATAACCAAATGTATTTGCTAAAATGGTCGACGAAGATTACATAATATTTGTAATTTTCGCGCGATAAAATAGGGCTCGTCCAAAGGTCCGAATATATCAGTTCTAGCGGTGCATTGGTTTTAAATGTTGATTGCGAGAATGGAAGTTTTTTACTTTTGCTAATTTGACACGAATCACAATAAGTAATATTAGAAATAGAAAATGGGGTATCTTTATTGATATATTTCATTACATCAAGGGTAGGGTGACCTAATCGATGATGCCATGAAAGGTGAGTTGAGCCTTTCTTGGTTAGATAAGCCATTGGTTGCGTAGTGCTCAACTCGTAGACTCCGTCTCTAGCCTTGCCCTGGAGTAATGTCTTGCCCGTTGAAATTGCCTTAACACAAAAAGACGATGATGAGAAAATTACATAGGCATTATTGTCACGACATATTTGTGATATAGATAAAAGATTACGAGAAATTTTAGGTACATGTAAAACATTACTTCCTCCGTTCCATTTGATTGTTTACGTTTGCTTTATACACGTACATTAATGCACATTTTCTTTTATTTATATCTTTAGTTACATATCACGAAAAATTATAAAAATTTGATATTAATAATGTACTCGGTAAGACAATTTAAACAAGATCTCACATGACTATATTTTATTATATACATTAGCTTTTATATTAAAGATTCCCCTCACTTATGAATAGTGCTCAAAAAGCAAATGTAAACAATCAAATGGAACGGAGGAAGTATTAAACTTAAGGGGAGAATAAGGTAATTGAAATGAACCTATGTTAGCAATTTCCAAGGTCGATCCATCACCGATTATTAGATCATCCGGGCCAAAATAAGGTGAGTGTAGAGCAAGGGTGTCGAGATCGGGAGTCACATGGTGCGAAGCCCCGCTATCCAAGAGATAGTTCTAGTTGGGGACTGGTGTCGAGGTAGCGGTATGCGCCTGAGGCGGGTTCGGAAACTGGTTATTAGATGGAGCAGGGAAAGTAATGTTGGGATAGAATCTGCGGAAGTGCTGGCAATTGGCAATGACGTGTCCTGTTTGGCGACACCATTGGCAACGCCCTTTGAAGGGTCGTGGTGTGGCATTATTAGCGGCAGAAACAGGGGTGTATTGAGCGGAAGCAGAGGTGTTGTTGCGGTTGTTGCCACGAAAATTGTTGTTGTGGCGATAAGATAAATTTGCGGTGGGTTGGAAAATATCCGATGAAGATGATGGTTGTTGCTTAATCAGAAGTTCTTGGTGCACCAGTTTTTCGTGAAGCAACTCAAAGGAGATCGAGTTGTCACGGTTTCTTACGGTGTCAATGACGGACTTATATAAATTGTAATCAAGTCCACGAAGGACTTTTGATACAACGTCATCAGGGTCTACGGTTTTCCCCAATAATGCTAATTGATCTATACAGGTTTTGAAGGTATTCATATAGTCACTGATAGATTGATCAGCGGTTTTGACTATAGAATCTAAACGGTCTTTGAGTTGTAAGACATGGGCTCGAGAAGGGTTGTTATAGGTGCTCGAGAGGATGTCCCATGCTTCTTTTGAAGAGGTACCACGTACAATCAGTGCTTGAACAGTGGCACTTAGGGTGCCCATAAGAGCCCCTAAAATCAAGCCATCTTGCTTGAGCCACGAGAGATAGGCGGGATTGGGTTTTTCCTGTTTGTCGTCGCCAGCGACAGTAGGTGGTGGTGATGTGGTTGACCCATCCAGGAAGCCGAAAAGGCTGTACCCAAATAGGATATTCATCAATTGAAATCGCCAGGAAACATAGTTCAGTGGCGTCAGTTTCACACAATGACCGAGATTGATCGAGATCAAGGGCTTGCTGGTGTCGTGTGGGTTTGGGATGGTGTTGCTATCTGGGTTAGTCATGGCTGAGGTGGTGCTGAAAGAGTTAGGCGAAACAGAGGAGCGCTTGAAGGTGGTGGTGGCTCGGGTTGAGAGGAGGTTGTGGTTGGATCGTTTAAGGCTTTTTGATACCATATAAACTAGGTTTATTTTCTGATTTCAAAACTTGATTCTTTTACAAGGTGATTGTCTATGTATATATATAAAATGAATGCTAGCCTATTTAGAATATATTTACTATAATTACAATATGTGATGAATCATATAATGCTTGATTTAAGGGGATGATTGATTGACTTGCTTGTTGTGTTGATTTCAGAATTATTGCCTTGTTTGAGAAGATTTGTAGGATCATTGCTAATACATACTTGGTCATTGACTTAGATTTCTCTGTTTGCTGCGACCTTGGGTTTTGATGTATCAAGTGTTTTGAGTAAGCACTAGTTTTGTATTGGTTCTTGATTTGAACATGTGATGTATTTTTCATATGCAGTTGAGTGCTTCCCTATAGGCTTCGGATTTCCAAGCCTTTCAGGGAAATGGTTATATTAAGTTTATGAGAAGGGTTTTGATTGTATTAGAATTGCATAGATTACAAAGTGTACAAGACTATGTTTATATACTAATTACAAAGGGTAAATGATTTAACGTAGAGCAACCTAGTAGCCGTAATACAACCAAGTAAATAAGGAAGGGATAATTACAGTACTATAATTGTTATAACTAAAAGATACACAAAATGTTCTATTCTATGCTATGTATTATTTGCCATATAATTACGTGATATATTATATTCTCTACATGCCCTCGCAAGACGGACGGCGGAACGGAAACTTCGATCTTGGACTGTAGCTCAAGAAGATAGTGATGAGTATATCCGTATGGTGTCAGTGCAGCTTCGTGATGGGCCTAAGGGCTGCAACAATTGATGTTTTCAGGTCACAACGTCGAGTGAGACTCTGTGAGTATAGTAAAGAGCAGAGGCGGTGTTGCGGTTGTTGCTTGGGACCGAGTCATGGTGGCTAGAATTAGGCTCTTGTAGGTTTGAATGGGTAGAGTAGTGATTAGTTTGTATTTGAAGTTGAAAAGATTGGCACAAATGGGTTTTGCGAGAGTGTAATTTTTTGAATGTGTTTTTTTTCTAAGATTAAATGTAAAGAGTGTTTGGTTGGTACGAGAATTTGGTGGGAATTTTAATAAGTATTTTTTTTTTTTTTGAGAAATATGAAATTAAGCAAAATGAGTGTAGAATAGGTTTTGAATATTGTTGATGGCGATATGTGTTGGTTGAGGAGGTGGACCGGTTGAACTTGGTGGTGAATGTAGATAGATGTGAAAGTAGGTAAGCCGTAGGGGTGAGTGGATGGTTAGAACTTGGCAGTAATATCGGGTTGTGAGCAAAACATGGCTCTGAAGGTTGGTTGTAATTTGTAAGAAAACATTGTTCGTTCAGCAAGATTGAAGGTTTGACGAGATGCAAAGAGATATTTTGTTTTTTTTTTTTGAATTTGTATGGTGGGTAGGAAAATAAGTATTTGGCAGTGGGGTTGGGGATGAATTTCTTCTTTGGTATGTGCCAAGATATAAAAACAATTAGTTATTGTTTTTTAAATATGGAAATAAGCCATCTGAGTGGTGATTCATGATGGTCTAGTTAATGGTAGTTTTGGGTTGTTTGTGAGTATGGGTATATTGGTAGTAGTGGACATCCATGGTAGGGATGAATGGGTGATCAAATTTGATTTGGGTTGATTTTAATGGTGATTAAGTGTGTTGGCTAAGAGGGTGGTAGCCGAGTGAGTGGTAGAAAGGATGGTGGTAGCCGAGTGGGTGATGGCTAAATTTCGGTAGTGACTGAAAGGGTACGTTTGATGGTTTGATGTAATTCTTAACGGGTGTAAGAAGGGTGCTGGTGGGTGGTTGCAGCGGAAGTGGATCAAGGCGTTAGTCTTTATCAAGAGCACGAGGCTCTGATACCATATTAGAATTATGAGAAATGTTTTATATTAAGAATTGCATAGATTACAAAGTGTACAAGACTATGTTTATATACTAATTACAAAGGGTAAATGATTTAACCTAGAGCAACCTAGTAGCCGTAATACAACCAAGTAAATAAGGAAGGGATAATTACAGTACTATAATTGTTATAACTAAAAGATACACAAAATGTTCTATTCTATGCTATGTATTATTTGCCATATAATTACGTGATATATTATATTCTCTACAAGATACGTATCTATTCAACCCAATTTACTATACGTATCCTTCCCCTCGCTATTGAATTATCTAGTGTCTGTTTCACACTATATAATGACCAGTATGTCGAAGGAATTGATCAAACTGGTTGAATGTCAAATTTTATGAGCTTTCAGTTTTCTTGTAATGGGATTGGGGAAAAGCATTCTTCGTGAGATCGTGTCATGGATTTTGTAATGATGTTTTTGGTAAATCTTTGCTTCTAGACATTCATATAGTGATATACAGTACATGAATACTCTTTTTGAATTCTGGGAAGTTCCTGTTTCCAGGAAATAGATCCTAGTTTTGCAACATCATATTTTTCAATCTTAACCTGTATATGGTTTCGTCGTCCTCGTAAATGTGTGGACTATTCTGTACCCTTTTCAAGTTACAACTGGTTGTATATACTTCTGAAATCCTTGTGTTTTCAAGGGATGATGATATGGATAGTTTCCTGGCAAAAGGATTCAAGCTGAAGCTGTAATGACACTCTACAAGTCGGTAACTTCAGATGTGCAGGTTAGACTTTCTTCTCTTTAGTAAACTTCATTGGTACACTAGAATTTCTTTTATCTGACACAAAGTTCTTTTAGTGTCCATTTATTTTCGATAGAGTGAAACATATACAGTATATGCGTTTTTCTCTGCCTGGGAAATGTAATGCAAGAGATTAAACTGACATGTAAAAGGCCCCACGTACGTTTCTTTTTTCACAAATTCTTATTTCAGACCGAGGTAACCGTCTTAAGCTTAAGACGGATATCATATTCTCTCACAAAATACCCATCAAGGGTGAGTGGAGAGCACATGGGGGGAGTCCACCTTGTCCCCTCTACCCATTTCCTCTCACAAAATACCTGTTGTAAGATCCGACCCGTCTTAAGCAAGACCTACTGTTCTTTTTTAGTGAGTGGTAGATAATCGTCCTTTTTTTGTTATAAGCGGGTCAAAAACGAACTTTTTTTATCGTACTGTGTACGCCCAACCCTGTTACCCAATTATGAGGAGGAGCTAGGAGCTCCACACTCCGCTCGAGTCAGCTAAAATGAAAAGTTCATTGGTAGATCAGTAAATGAAGATGATTTTAGATTGAAAATGGCATAGAGTATTATTTTACCTTGTTAGTTAATAGTTTACACAGTTAAATCATGCAGACGAGCTTTTTAACATAAAGGGTGATGGGAACTGTAATGGACATTGTCACAAGTTTAAGGCCTAATGTAGAGCCGAGATATTGTTTATGTGTGTTATTCTTTACCCTTGCAATTTAAAACGAACTTCCCACCCCCAAAAAACTCAAAAGGTTTCTCGGTTACTTCATTGATGATAAATGATCACTAAAATACGTTTCTTGGGTTTCGAGAGGTGATAGGCTATGTCGCACACCTAATCAAAGATAAATTTCCTTAAACATAGATTAATGTAGTACGAGGGGTCCAACACAAGGAGACGGGAATTGCGCTATGAAATGCTATGAATAGACTACTATCAAAGTCGGTTTAATGGTTCGTTTGGTTTTGATGTTTAGCTAAAAAATGATGTAAGTTAAATAATATTTAAAGAGTCTAGGAAAGTCGGGTCACTCATGCAAATACGCAAATGCTCATGTTAAACATAGGAATTCTTAATATTGTTAATTGTTTAGGCTAAAGACACTCATCTCTTGATATTAGTGTAAACCTTAGGTTGGGTCCTAGAGAACTTCCGTTATGACTAGGCCGTCCTACTACACATGCTTAATCTAATCCGATTCCGTGCCTCTCGACTTATAGAATGAATTAACAAATTTAATCAATGTAATTGGTCCGATTCCATTATTTTTTATCATTTTTCTTTCTTTTTCATGTCAAAGCATTAAAACCAAGCTCACAATGATACTTCAAAATAGAACAAATCCTAAATGAGCACCCAAACACAATTAATCAAATCTACTAGCTCAACAAGGTAGGCAATTTTTGTATGTAGCTAAGGATAAATTTTTGTGAACGGGTTCGGGTTCAAAAAGGCAAATTTTTGTATGTAGCTAATGTAATCAAAACCATACTTGTGCGTATCTGATGTAGCACAAACCATAAGGAGACCTTCACTCACCTAAGAGAGACCGGATATGGATGTATCGGTCTAAAGAGACTCTACCTTACCAATTTGTGGCTTGCAAAAGTCAAGATCAAGCTTATCAGATTCAATTTCCATCTTCCACCTACTATGTCAAGACATCCCCATGAATGCAGTTATCCCGTCAAATAATAGAGAATCATTAGCTATTAAGCTAAAATTGGGACATACAAAGAGGTACAACTATGTAAACCATGACCAAAGTAGGCAAGCAAAGGATGTGAAGTACAAAATTTTCAAAGTTTCATAAATTTCCTAACTAAATGCAACTACTAACTAAAATGCAAATGCAATCCCCCCCCAAGCTAAACACAACATTGTCCTCAATGTGCCAACATGTAAATCACCCATGCTAACCGTAAAAACGGTTCAAAGCACAAAATAGGGAAGACAAGAGGTTTATATTTCATGGGGAGTGGGAAAAATAAAATTAAAGTGCAAAGCAAAAAGAACTTAATAGACTAGCTAGCCTCCCCCAAGCTAGTATGTATACGGGGGATACGTTCATTCATCAATTAAGTAAAGGCCCAAAAGTTGAAACCCTTCCTACCTTTCTTCTTACCAAGACCACCTCCCGATGTATCACCACTTCCACTAGGCTCATCACTTTGGAATGGAGTGACATATTCACCAATATTTTGCCCACTTCCAAGCCCCTGTCCATAGCTACTATAGCCACCAACATACCCGCCACCATAGCCTCCATGAAATGCTTCAACTCCATAATCTGAACCATAAAAATACGGATCGGGAGCATAGTGATTAGAAGTACCTGCATCAGGGTTAGGAGGACGGAACCCATCCGAGGTATAATGATAAAAAGATGGGTGTGGTCCCTCGGGTCGAATTACCCCTTGCCTAGCAAACTGATCATAAATAAGATGCAACGCAAGTCTTTGGTCATCACGAATAGCATTAATATTAAGACTAAGGTCACGCATCATATCAATCACACCAACGCTAGATGTGGAATTACGTGCTTGAGTTGGTGGAACTCGTGCACGACGGTCAATGGTGGTAGTTCTCTCACTTCTAAGTGGTAAATGGTAAGAGGGGCGAATAAAGGGGAAATTCCCACGACGAGGTTTGGTATGGACTAAAGGTTGAAGCTCACTCTTCTCAGCCGGTAGTCTAATAGAATCGTGACTGCCGATCCTCCAAATCATATCCGGATGAGAGCTTCGAAACAAATTACAAGATAAGAAAAAGTCATAATCAAGTCCATCCCCCATTTCCCAACTCTCCAAAGGAATCAAATCGGTGGTATCTTGGTTGAAACGACAAACGCTATGGGCAATTCTAGTAACCAACCCACCCAAAACAATGGACCTATTGGAAGCATTACATTGTTTGGTCAAATGGCTAGCAAATTTGTAGGGAATATTGATCTCCCACTCGGCATCACCGTTTACATTAAGAAAAGCACCCAAAATCTCGACCTCAATACTCCTCACCGAGTGAGGCTCATTCCTCCCAAAAAATGTCCACCCCATAAATCTTTGCCAAATGCGAATTTCGGGGTAGTGAATGTATTGGTGAGGGGAATGGTCCCAACCGGTGAAAGGGTAGTGAGAAATGGATGCCCAAGTCAAATCAGGTAGGCAACCTTCGGGTGATTCCGTACGCAAGCCCTCACATTTAAAAGCAAAAATCTTGGCAAAGTTCGACAAATCCAAACGATAATTATGATCAAACAACCGGAATGATACAAAATGGACATAGACGGTAATGAATTTCATTTTACTTTCCATTTTTGCCCTTCTCACTAAAACATCTCTCTAAAATTACTTTTTACCGTTTATTCGAAAATGAGTGACGGTAATGAATTTTTTTATTATCTTTATAATTCGTACAATAATTATGATAACGAACCTCGATTTGCTAATGACTGGAACGCGCAACAACATTATCATTATAACGATGAACATTATAATTATCGTTACGGCGAGGAAAGCGGTCATGATGACGGGAACGTTATAATTATCCACACGTTTATTTCCTGATCAACCGGCTCGCAATGAAAATGTCAGACTTAGTACAAAGGATAGAGACGGAAGGAATAGTGTGCAATATATATTACATTTGGCCACCGAAGCTAGCTATATCCTTGAGTTCATGATAAATGAGGAAACAAGTGTTCTTGAACGTGTTTGGTTTGTTCACCCCGAAGCAGTGCAAATGTTTAAAGCGTGGCCAAATGTTAATCTGATAAACTCTACATATAAATCCAACAAATACAATCATATTTTAGTTCAATGTGTTGGTGTCACGCTTGTTGGGTAAAGTTTTTAAACATGCTATGCATTGATTAAGAGAGAAAACACTGATGATTATACTTGGGTTTTGAGGATGCCGGAATCATTGTTGGAACCTTGTGTGAGGCCGACGGCCATTGTCACAAATCACGAAGCCGGTCTAATTGCAGCACTTCCCCATGTATTTCCCACATCTCATCATTTCTTGTGTCTGTGGCATATTTACAATGCAGTTGAGACGAGAGCAAAAAACTCAGAAAAAGATGGAAATTTCGGGAAATGTTTAGCACATGGTGCTTGGAAGAAAGTGATTGAAGCAAAAACGCTTGAGGATTGTCAAAGGGAGTGGGGAGAGTTAAAGTGAAAGTACTCTTGTTATCCCGGACTTATCACTTATCTTCAGACTCAGTGGTGGATTAAAATTCATATGTTTGCCAAATGTTACACAAATTTGGTGGTTCATTTTGGTAACACATGTACATCTAGAGTTGAGTCCTCTCATGCGCAATAGAATATGTGGTCTTACCTTGGACAATTTGTGAAGACGAGCTGATGTTATCATGCATGGTCAACACATAGTGATTCGAAAGACATTGGAAGATTCAACTAGCAAGACCGTTGTCTCTAATTTATATCATCAGAAACTATTTACAATGTTGAGCGGAGGAGTATCAGCGACAGCTATTTTAGAAATGCAAGTAGAGTTTGTTCGCGGTACTAACTTGGGAGGTGATGTGGAGGATGATTGTGGTTGTACTTTATGGAACACCCATAGATTGTTGTGTGCTTGTAAGCTACATAGGTTGTTAGGTTGGAGCAAAAGAATCCACCTAGATGATGTGCATGAATTTTGGTGAAGGTTGGCTTACACAGAATCCAGTCATCGCCGTTGTGACCATAATGAAGTCATGGAGGAACTTTTCAATAAAGTTCGAACATCCCACCATTCAGTCCAAAGAGATATTATTGAGACGCTCTTCAGTAAGTTGTTTCCCAAGAACGAGGTTGATGAACCCCCGAAAATTATAGATATATACCTCATGGACGTCCAAGGAAGTCTAATACTCGTAATAAATCTGTCGTGGAGCATGCCAGATGTCACGGTCCGATACTTTTACCGAACCGTGGTGGTCACCCTTGCCCTACTCTTAGGCAAGAATGCAAGCAACGCAAGGACTCGTACTAGTGAGGGATCGCCCACTAGTACTTTACTCGGGACTCGGGGTGTGTGTCGGGAATCCTAGTGACGATTATCAACGTTCCGACACACGAAAGCAATAAAAGTAAGCAATACTATTATTGAAAGCAAGTGACAAGCAATATCAAGCTTAAAGATGAGAAGTGGTTTTGATTGACTAGCACCTCTCATAGAGGCTTATTTGATAGTTTCATTTCTCATAGCAGTAAACATTACATGTGCAGAATAGCGATACGTTTTCTAAAAGCCTAAAAACGTATCTTAAACATAAAACTAAGCTCCAAGATTCGACACCCAGGAAGTAATCTTGGAGTACTACATGAATATAAAAACAATAATGAAAATACATAAAAGTATGAAAGAAATCTAAAAGGTAGAAGTGAGCGGACCACGCGCGTAAATATGGTTGATTTGGCGGGGCCTTACACTCTCCCCCACTTAATCTGTTGCCGCTCTCGGCAACGCTTCATTCTTCAGTTCAGCTCCAGTGAGACTCCCTCGTTGAGTGGAGGTGATCTCAGTCATGTAGGGGATGGACTTGCTCGTGGCTTCAATTCTCTTGTTCAGTGAAGGTTGTTGATCTTTACTCAGCAAAAATGTTGGGTCTCTCGTCATTTCAAGCAGAACCTGGATCTCCTTGACATAGAGTCTCCCAAACATCACTTCTTCCACGTTCGTCTCTTGGCACTGACTGGTCTGGAAAGTCCACGCCTTCTCGTCTTGTCTTCGACCACTTTGGTAGATGTAGTCACAGACAAGTTAGTTGTGCAGGACGCCAAATCAGCATTTTGGCGCGGCCCCCTGATAGTACGAGGCCTTCTTAACTGGTCAGCTGACCCTCCCTCCAGGACGTCGAACCAACACTTCGACGCGACCCCCTAATGTTGCAAGGCCTTCTTCTTTGAGTCTTCCGACCCTCACTGTCCACCCCATTTCGGAGAGGTAGACTCTCATCTCGTCCCCCAGGCCACTTGGCAGCATAGTTAGCCTGGTTAGATGCGCGCACCCGCGTATCCCTCTTCAAAATCGTGGAGTTCTCGCAAGTTGATGCCCTTCGCTTCGATGCTGGTATCACCCACATTGCCGACATTCGTGGTCCCTCCTTGACATCGCCCCCATCCACGGTCTTGACCACGTACAAACCCATCAGCAACATTGATCCGTCACTCGGCTTCAACACTGCTAATGCTTTCGGGAAGAATTGCATCCCAAGTACTAACTTGAAGTCGTCTAACGGGACGGTGGTGAAGTCGAGCTCCCCTGCCCACTCACCCACTTGAACCGTGACTTTCTTAGCCACTCCGTGGATATTTCTTATCTTACCATTCACAGGCTTCAAGCAGCCCTTTTACTTTACTCAGAACAAGCCCCAGTCGATCGACTTCTTCTTTTGACACAAAGTTGTTGGTGGCACCCGAGTCGATCATGGCCCTAGCTCGCCTCCCGTTCACTGTCATGTCCACGTACATGAGTCCCGCGGACGTCTTCTCATGGGGTTCCTCCAGTTTCCCCATTGTAATAATCCTCTGTAGTGCGCCCAATCTCAGCTGGTCCTCATTATTACTCGAGTCTTTGTCGTACTCTTGGTGATAGTCAGCCAGCGCTCCATCCAGACGCTCTTGAACCCCCTTCGGCATGTCCTTTAATATCGCGTTGAACTCCACCTTGTTGGGACATTACGCCATCTTGTGAGGGCCTTTGCACACGAAGCACACAAATGGCTTCTTCGTTGAAGACCCAGTCGAGTTTCCCACTTTCGAAGACGAGCTTGAAGGCGAGTGCTCATTACTCCCCGATTGAGCGTAACTTCCCTGTGGTCGAAACCGGCTGCTCCTAACCGAAATGGAACCTGTTAACGTCTTCTTTCCGTTTGGCTCACTTTGAGGGGCATCCTCATACTCCGAAGGTGTCTTACTTGGAACCGACTCTCGCTCCTTGTGGAAATCAAAGAGTCGCTCAGCACCAAATATGGCCGCAGACAAGGTCCGTGGGTTTTGCCTCATGACTTCTTGTTGCACCCACCTTTTCAACCCGTTAATGAACTCGAATGTCCTGTCAGTCTCGGACATGTCGGAGATCTCCAGCATGCACGTAGAGAATTCCCTCATGTAATCTCGAATGGAGTTGGTGTGCTTCACCTCCTTCAACTTCTTCCGAGCAACGAACTCAGTGTTCTCAGGGTAGAAGTGATCCTTCAATATCTTATTGAAGTCGGCCCACGATGTTACCGTCATCGTGCCCGCTTCTATTTTTTTGTACCTGGCCGTCCACCAAATCTTGGCATCATCCATCAAGTACATACTCGCACTGTCGACCTTCAACTTGCGAACCCCCGCAGGTTTTCCGTCAACGTCAACGAGTACGTCTGGCATGCTCCACGACAGATTGATAACGACTATTGGACTTCCTTGGACGGCCATGAGGTATATATCTATAATTTCCGGGGGTTCAACAACCTCATTCTCGGGAAACAACTTACTGAAGAGCGTCTCAATAATATCTCTTTGGACTGAATGGTGGGATGTTCGAACTTTATTGAAAAGTTCCTCCATGACTTCATTATGGTCACAACGGCGATGACTGGATTCTGTGTAAGCCAACCTTCACCAAAATTCATGCACATCATCTAGGTGGATTCTTTTGCTCCGACCAAACAACCTATGTAGCTTACAAGCACACAACAATCTATGGGTGTTCCATAAAGTACAACCACAATCATCCTCCACATCACCTCCCAAGTTAGTACCGCGAACAAACTCCACTTGCATTTCTAAAATAGCTGTCGCTGATACTCTTCCGCTCAACATTGTAAATAGTTTCTGATGATATAAATAAGAGACAACGGTCTTGCTAGTTGAATCTTCCAATGTCTTTCGAATCTCTATGTGTTGACCATGCATGATAACATCAGCTCGTCTCCACGAATTGTCCAAGGTAAGACCACATATTCTATTGCGCATGAGAGGACTCAACTCTAGATGTACATGTGTTACCAAAATGAACCACCAAATTTGTGTAACATTTGGCAAACATATGAATTTTAACCCACCACTGAGTCTAAAGATAAGTGATAAGTCCGGGATAACAAGAGTACTTTCTCTTTTACTCTCCCCACTCCCTTTGACAATCCTCAAGCGTTTTTGCTTCAATCACTTTCTTCCAAGCACCATGTGCTAAACGTTTCCCGAAATTTCGATCTTTTTCTGAGTTTGTTGCTCTCGTCTCAACTGCATTGTAAATATGCCACAGACACAAGAAATGATGGGATGTGGGAAATACATGGGGAAGTGCTGCAATTAGACCGGCTTCGTGATTTGTGACAATGACCGTCGGCTTCACACAAGGTTTCCAACAATGATTCCAGCATCCTCAAAACCCAAGTATAACCATCAGTGTTTTCTCTCTTAATCAATGAATAGCCTATTAAAAAACTTTACTTAACAAGCGTGACACCAACACATTGAACTAAAATATGATTGTATTTGTTGGATTTATATGTAGAGTTTATCAGAATAACATTTGGCCACGCTTTAAACATTTGCACTTGTTTCCTCATTTATCATGAACTCAAGGATATAGCTAGTTTCGATAGCCAAATGCAACATATATTGCACACTATTCCTTTCGTCTCTATCCTTTGCATTAAGTCTGGCATTTTCATTGCGAGCCGGTTGATCAGGAAATAAACGTGTGGATAATTATAACGTTCTCGTCGTTGTCGTTCCCGTAATCATAACCGCTTTCCTCGCCGTAACGATAATTATAATGTTAATCGTTATAACGATAATGTTGTTGCGCGTTCCAGTCATTAGCAAATCGAGGTTCGTTATCATAATTATTGTACGAATTATAAAGATAATCGAAAAATTCATTACCGTCACTCATTTTCGAATAAACGGTAAAAAGTAATTTTATAGAGATGTTTTAGTGAGAAGGGCAAAAATGGAAAGTAAAATGAAATTCATTACCGTCTATGTCCATTTTGTATAATTCCGGTTGTTTAATCATGATTATCGTTTGGATTTGTCGGACTTTGCCAAGATTTTTGCTTTTAAATGTGAGGGCTTGCGTACGGAATCACCCGAAGGTTGCCTACCTGATTTGACTTGGGCATCCATTTCTCACTACCCTTTCACCGGTTGGGACCATACCCCTCACCAATACATTCACTACCCCGAAATTCGCATTTGGCAAAGATTTATGGCGTGGACTTTTTTTGGGAGGAATGAGCCTCACTCGGTGAGGAGTATTGAGGTCGAGATTTTGGGTGCTTTTCTTAATGTAAACGGTGATGCCGAGTGGGAGATCAATATTCCCTACAAATTTGCTAGCCATTTGACCAAACAATGTAATGCTTCCAATAGGTCTATTGTTTTGGGTGAGTTGGTTACTAGAATTGCCCATAGCGTTTGTCGTTTGAACCAAGATACCACCGATTTGATTCCTTTGGAGAGTTGGGAAAGGGGGGATGGTCTTGATTATGACTATTTCTTATCTTGTAATTGGTTTCGAAGCTCTCATCCGGATATGATTTGGAGCATTGGTAGTCACGATTCTATTAGACTACCGGCTGAAACGAGTGAGCTTCAACCTTTAGTCCATACCAAATCCCGTCGTGGGAATTTCCCCTTTATTCGCCCCTCTTACCATTTGCCACTTAGAAGTGAGAGAACTACCACCATTGACCGTCGTGCACGAGTTCCACCAACTCAAGCACGTCATTCCACATCTAGCGTTGGTGTGATGGATATGATGCGTGACCTTAGTCTTAATATTAATGCTATTTGTGATGACCAAAGACTTGCGTTGCATCTTATTTATGATCAGTTTGCTAGGCAAGGGGTAATTCGACCCGAGGGACCACACCCATATTTTTATCATTATACCTCGGATGGGTTCCGTCCTCCTAACCCTGATGCACGTACTTCTACTCACTATGCTCCCGATCCGGATTTTTGTGGTTCAGATTTTGGAGTTGAAGCATTTCATGGAGGGTATGTTGGTGGCTATAGTAGCTATGGAGAGGGGCTTGGAAGTGGGCAAAATATTGGTGAATATGTCACTCCACTCCAAAGTGATGAGCCTAGTGGAAGTGGTGATACATCGGGAGGTGGTCGTGGTAAGAAGAAAGGTAGGAAGGGTTTCAACTTTTGGCCCTTTACTTTAATTGATGAATGAAGGTATCCCCCATATACATACTAGCTTGGGGGGAGGCTAGCTAGTCTAGTAAGTTCTTTTTGCTTTCCACTTTAGTTTTATTTTTCCCACTCCCCATTAAATATAAACCTCTTGTCTTCCCTGTTTTGTGCTTTGAACCGTTTTTACGGTTAGCTTGTATGAAACTTTGAAAATTTTGTACTTCACATGCTTTCCTTTCCTACTTTGGTCATGGTTTACATAGTTGTACCTCTTTGTATGTCCCAATTTTCGCTTAATAGCTAATGATTCTCTATTATTTGACGGGATAACTGCAATCATGGGGATGTCTTGACATAGTAGGTGGAAGATGGAAATTGAACCTAATAAGCTTGATCTTGACTTTTGCAAGCCACAAATTTGTAAGGTAGAGTCTCTTTAGACCGATACATCCATATCCGGTCTCTCTTAGGTGAGTGTAGGTCTCCTTATGGTTTGTGCTACATCAAATACTCACAAGTATGGTTTGATTTCATTAGCTACATACAAAAATTTGCCTTTTTGAACCCGAACCTGTTTACAAAAATTTATCCTTAGCTACATACAAAAATTGCCTACCTTGTTGAGTTAGTAGCTTTGATTAATTGTGTTTGGGTGCTCATTTAGGATTTGTTCTATTTTAAAGTATTATTGTGAGCTTGGTTTTAATGCTTTCACATGAAAAAGAAAGAAAAATGAGAAAAAAAATAATGGAAATGAAAAAAAAGATGAGAAAAAGAAAAAGAAAAAAAGAAAAAAAAAAGCATGAAAAAAAAAGAGAAGCATATCTTGTATTTTCAAAAAAAAAAAAAGATGATTTGAGAAACTCTCATGTTTTATTCATATATTGTGGATAGTTTTCTTGAGAATTGTATTGGAAATTTTGGGATAGTTTTGGGATTGAGCATCCTTAAATAAGGTTGTTGCTACCTTCACTTAGCTCCACATACCTTAAATCATTTGTTCCCCTATGGCTACACCTTCATACTCGTTAGACTAGATTTAAGAAATTCTCATGTTTTACTCATTTCTTATTTATCTTCTTCTTACCTATGACTTCCTTTTCATTCTTGCATTTGAATGTTTTTGGCTTGTAGTTTTGAAATTCTTATCATATTAGATTGCGGGCACACTCTCATAAGTCGAGGATAGGTGAGTGCTACTCATAAAATTCCTTTCAATTTAAATGTGTTTGAGTGAATCGTGAGAGTTCATAAGTCAAAAGATCATGCAAGAGCCGAAAAGTTCAGTTGAAATCTTTCATGCTACGCTGCCATGTAAATCTCATCCATGTTTATTGCATTATCCTTATGCCCATGTTATTTCGGGAAGTGAGTCATTATGCTTGATAGTTTAAAATTGGATATTACAATTGTGGGGATTTGGTTACTTTTCTCTCTTGTCTTGGTCTTATGTGCTTGCTTGAGGACAAGCAAGGGTTTAACTTGGGGAAATTGATATGTCTAGTTTCTATATGATTTTACTCCCTAATTTAGCTCGATTTTACATGATTATTATACTTTGTTTAGTATATTTGTGCGCTAATTACGTGTTCGAGGTGCATTGCTCGTTTTTGCTACATTTTGTAGGAATCTAAGCATTTAGATGCTTTTTCCTAGCACATTAGCAAACACCAAAGTCCACCAAGCTAATGGAAGCAAGATGGACCATGGAAGGATATTATGAAGAATGGCAAGCTCAAGCATGAAGATTTGTGAAATTTATTGATGTACAAATGAGAAACCAAAAGATGAAGCCCAATTTAAGGAGTTCACAACTCAACATAGGGATGCAATTAACAGGAGAATTAAGGAGCTTAAAGGCATATCATAGATTCCTCAAGCATTTAATTGAGTAATTAAGCAAATATTCTCGGATTAGTGGAACCCCGATCGGGGTTCCCATTCTCCGATCGGGGTTTGGGTTATGTGAGTGCATACGTTTCAAGTCCCTCTCCCTATATAAAGGAGATTGACTTCGACACTTAGGGGCATTTTTTCTCACATCTTCTTACATACTTTTATACATTTCCCATATAATTTTCTTCATAATTTAGCACAAGTTTTGAGTTTAAGAATTATTGTTTTGTTAAGCTTTCCTTAGTTCACAAACAATTGTTGGTTACATTTCAAGTTATAATTCAATCTTTCCATTCAAGTTATTTGGATTATTTGTTTTTCATTTCCGAGTATATCTCGATTGCGGTAGTTCTAATTCTAGTTTTATGTTAGTATTCACTTTCGTCATTTACCTTACAAGTCATTTAGTTAATCGTATCACTAGTTAATCAAGATTTCATATTTATTTACATTAGAATTGTTAGTAGTAATTTCATTCCAACACTTAGTGTAACACATTTCCCCGCTACACCTTCATACTCGTTAGACTGGAATGTCTGAGCGATGAGGTGTATCCTTGATGCTTGTATACATTTCCTAGTGGGGATATGACGACATTGTTAGAAGGTGAACGCATGTTGATCGACCCGGCCGTCAAATGTTGTATTCTTGCGAAGTGGTGCATGTAGCGTACTTTCTTGTCTATGATTTTTGTGCTCTTTTCGCCTCTTTCGTGTAGTTTAGCCGAATTTGGGGTACTCGACGTCCATTGTGGTGATCGAGTCTTGGATGCGAAATGTTTATCGCATGTCGAATCGGAACATGTTCATTCCGAGAGTCTGGACAGGTTTAGACTATGACCGTATTATTATCGCCGTCCTACCTGGAGGAAACGAGTCTTGCATATAGGAAATGTTTATCGTATATGGTTCAGGGAAATGTTTATCTCGTTGACGTGGTTTGATCATATTTGCTATGTACATGGTGCTAGTGCGTGTCATTACCGTGAAAGTGTGTATGTTTATGTTTGATCATATGATGGATTCTATACTTGATTGATTGGATGCCTATGATTGGTTTGTATGTCGAGTCTCAAACCTTCTCAAGCATATGTCGCTAATGGTGAGATGCAAGCCCTTAGTGTTCTACATGGCAGCCAAGGGGAGTCTTCCCCGAGTCTTGTATTGCATGATGATGATGGATGATGGTTTCATTTACTCGTATATTGTTATTATCATAATGCTATTGTCACATCCGGCATGATATATATGTTTGCATGATGACACATGATTATATGTTTATTTATGTGCGTTTTGATGTGATATGGCTGGGATAACCCTGATTATATGCTTGTTTATCCGGCATGATATATATTTTTAATGAATGAACAGGTTGCAGATTGGTGTTTGCATGAGGTTGTGGCGAGTGAGGTAGCGAGCGTTTTACTTACAATGATTCACCCTTAGCATGTAATTTATATTAGTTTATTATCTTAACTGTGTTTTATCAAGGGATCGATGTCCCTTGTATATATTTAAGATACAATTTCTATAAACGATTTATTAAATTACGTTTTGGTTATATATTTTAGTGATATTCGCAGTTTTGCTTTTAAGTTTTTAAAATCTCGTATTTTCCGCTGCAAATCTATGTGTTTACTTTACTACAAAATTGCAGGGTGTCACATAACCGGTAATTGGAAAATTAAAAGCTTAATGCAAACAATCGAGACTCTGTAGTGTAACTTTTTAAGTATGTAACTTTCTCGCCGAAGAATGATAGGTACTGTAATAAAACTAATAATTATGTTTATATACGCTCTCGCCCTAATGGCTCCTTTACACGAAAATAATCCAAAAATAATGTTGGGTAGCACGGATTGATTTAATCAAACTACTTCCGGATCCAAAGACTTTAATTTAGATCATATATTTCACATGAAAGAATATTTGAAGTAAGCTTAGATCGGAACATAAGAAACCCAACATGCAAGTGATTTAACAACTAGAATAACCAAAGTACATGCAATAATGGCAGCATTCCCGTCATAGATGTTAATTTGAAATCTGAATAGATTTTACATCATCTGAAATCAATGGGATTGAGTTGTTCTTATCTGTGCCTCGACAATACGCATTTGATGTATCGACAACATCTTAAAATTAATAGATTTCTACCATCTACACCAAAGCTACAAGTTTGGCATCTGTAATCCTCTGCTAGATTTTGTTATGTAATTATACTATGTACTTTTTCTGATATGTGTAACATTCTACTGAATCATTAGTTCGGGTAAACATGTTTATAAAACATCAATGAAAGAGTGTATTCTTAAATCATTTAGCTTGATAATACTGAAGGGCACCATAAACAGTTTGTATAACAGTAAGGCCAATAGCCACAGAAGCAACCACCCATGTTATAATCTTCAAGGGAGTATCGAAGTGCTGTCGTTTAATATCCTGCCAGTTCCTTCTCCACATTGACTGATAAGCAGCCTCTACTTCCTGGCATAAATCCGCGAAATAGAACTCCTTCACCACCACCTGTTTGCACATGTTCTTGAAGAAATTGATGACGTATTCTCCACCACCGAGCTCATTGATGATGATTCTTTCATTCTCGAGCAATTCCACATCTTGTTTACTGTCAATAAGTCGATCCATTAGGAAAATGTACGAGGCAATGTACTGGTGGTTTCCCGGGCTACAGTGCTCGAAAGCCATTATGTTCCTGAATAAAGATTCTGTCCACTCGCGAACGCAGAGTTGAGGGATTTCCAGAACGCCATTCTCATAACTGATGTCGAATAAGTTGTCAGAGGCCGCCTTTTGAAAGCGAATACCAACCTCGCTTAGCTTGACCGCGTTGTGGAGAAACGTGACCCCACTTGTTCGATTACCACGGTAGGGCCCTATTCTTGGTGAGGATGGGAGGTAGAAATTGAGCAAGAGGTTAAGAAGATGCTTACGATGCAAGGACTGCTCTGCCCGACAAATCATTCGTCTCGAGTGTATAGCTGGTTCGAAGAAGTCAAATGCGAGGCCGGCTAGGAAATCGTAAGGAAGAGATGAGCGCCAGTGTCCGAGGACTGTGTTGAACAAGGTCTGAAGTACAAAGAAGGGGATTTGGTTTTCCAACAATGCCAAGTCTCGTTGTACTATGGACATTAACCATTCTGAGTGAAATATAGGGTCATTTGCGAACCAAGCACTTTGGGTTGAACGGTGGAAAAATGGAAGGACACGATCCTGTTGATGGGAACATTGAGATTTTAGCATAAATACAGTAATTTGGGAATTTGAAGAAACTCCTCACACCCCTAATTTAATACAGTAAGTTTCAATGATGACGGACCACTTCCGCCTGTAACGACAAATGTAACCAGTAACTATTCCCAAATTATAGCTGGTTGTTTGTCTGTCACATGATTACATGGGTCCTCATTGGCCCGTCTTCAGCTGAAGGCCGAATTGGCTCGTCTTCAATGAGAATTTGTGTGTATATATGGAACACCCTTGTTTTACTCCTCATAAGTCATACCACTAATTTTTCATAAATTTTTTCCTTTTTCCCATTCTTTTATTTGTGTGTTTAGAGGAAGTTGGTTTTTGTATATATTGTTAAAAGAATAAATAACAACTACAAATCTACGATAGTTAATAACAACGATGATAATTAATAACAAACAAAAAATGATTAAAAATGAAAAAACATTGAACGCTCGTGCGAGATATTTCGCGAGCAACTAAGCAGCTCGTGCGAGCTTGGCTATAGCTCATACTCGGCTTGATAATTTAACGAATCATGCCCAGCCCGATAAGCTTGTGAGCGGCTCGAAAGTGTGTGATATAATAATTTTTTGCTCTTATTTTTTAATAAATACTCCCTCCGCCCTAGTCATTTATTGACCTTTGTTTTGATACATAGATTAAGAAAAGAGTTGGGGACCATTTGTAAAATTACTTAGTGGATTACATGTGGACAATAATATCATTGGAAAATAAACCTAATATAGAAAGATAAATATGAATGAAATACTCTAAAATGAAAATGGTAAACAAATGACCGGAACGGAGGGAATATTTAACATGAAACTATATCTTTCTATAGCCATATTAAATAATTTTATTAACTTGCGAAATATTTTAATATATAACCTTTGGATTCGGTTATTAAAAATATCGAAAGAAAAAAAAATGGACAAACAATTTTGGAGGCTTGCTTGTGTTACTCAAACTCTAGTTAAAACTCACGAGCATCATAATGAGCTTAATTTTTCAAGGTTGAGTGAGTTTCAAATCGGATTCGAACTCATAAGGACAAGCGGGACAAGGCCAAAATCGTACTCAGCTCGTTTCGTTATTACCCCTAGTCATAATATTGCGCTCGGTACCAACTTTGACGAAGGAAAAAAATTCAAATCGCTTATTTTGATAGCAGTTCACTAAATAGTATAAGAAGTGGTCCATTCTTGTGATTTACACGAACTTAACTCGACTGGTTCATGCGGTTTACGCAAACCATTTAAGGCTAGTTCGCGTAATTCTGATCTTCTCCTTAAACCAAAACGCACTAGTAATTTATTTTGTTGGTGGTAATCTCAATGAAATATGCAAGGTTACAAAATAGTAAGGATAATCTAAGCGTAGATTGTTAGAAGTATCTAGAATTATTTTGTTCATATCGTGTAGTTTTCCTATTCTTTATAGTCTTGCATAAGGTAAATTTCCATTAGTCTTTGTAAGTATCAAGTATATAAAAACCTCTTGTAAGCCATTGTTATTCATCAATAAAATTCATAACCTTTCAATAAATCTTACATAGATGAAGGTGATGACTGTTGACAATTATAATCAGGTGAAAGCAATTTGGCTTTGCGTAATTAGAGTTTTGTTTTTTTGTCCTAATTTGATTATAAAAGGTAAGATGAGACACAAATTTATAAGGTAACATAGGATTATAGTGCATTAGTGCGCCATTGGTCCTTACTTTATTTACCGATGTACTCCGTATATTATACGACCGAAAATTTGATGTATGTCTTAAAATGTCCTCGCAAGCGTACGAAATATCGTTAACTATTGCAAGGGCGGAGCGCAGGGGATGAAAATTTTGGTTATAGGATGGTTTAATGAAATTTAGTTTTGTTCTCACAAGATAATGGTGAAAATGTTATTCTAAAGTCAACACACAAGAAGAGGCAATTAAAAAATAGTTAATTAAAATGCAATCTAAAATAGAGAATAAAAGATAAGACTAGCTAAGTCACTGTAACACCCGCGAATTTCATTTTAGGATTTTTATAATTTAAATAAACGTTTTTAATTTATTTTAGCTTTGACTTAGTGAAAAGTCGTAGTTTAGACTAGCTGGGTAGGATCCATTTCATTATCGTTCGTTTGGAGCCTATAAATGGGTGCTACTCGAAATTCTTGTGGAATCGACCCACTTTGAGGTTTGGACCAAGTTAAGCCTTGTTGGGCCTCTTCTTATGTCATATCATTGAACCAACCCAGCTCACTTCATCTCTCCCACCAAAATTTTAGCAAACTCCATCAACCCTAAACCGCCATTAAACCCATTTTTATAGAGAGTTTGAATACTTCATAACTTCTCCATTTCTTCACCAAATTTGTTGATTTTGTACTAATCTTCCTCTTTCTTAATTCTTCCTCTTTCCAAGTAAGACAGTCTCCTCCTTGGTGTATTTTGAAATTCCCGATCCATTTCTTTAAGGTTATGATCTCTTACAATTGAGTATTTTATTGTTTAGAAGGAGACGTTAAAGACCCGGAAAAATACTACTTTCTATTTGAAAATAATTTGGGGTCTTAAGAAGAGTTAGCTAGGTAATGTAGACGGGTTACTCGCTATCACTTTGTTTGTTCATTTATGTGCTCTAGAATAGATTAAGATGTTAAAGATAGGATCTTTGGTTGTTCTTGTCTTGAAATATGACTTTTGGATGTTGAATAATTGGTTTATGGCTCAATTGTTGTGGTTTATTGAATGTTGGTATTATGTTAATCTATCCTCCTTGATTTAAAGTATATGTTTAAAGCCATTAAGACTTGTTGGATTATCTCCCTTGATGTTTGTTTTGTATGAATTGTGGCTCACATGTTGTTTGGAATGTCTTTTGAAGACGAATTTGAGTTGATAGCATCATTAATTTGAGTTTCATGTACATAAAATGGTTTTTGTGCTGTTTGTGAGTCTATTCAATCGAGTAGGACATCTACTCGACCGATCCTCGAGGGTTACTCAACCGAATGACCTCAAGAGTGCCATTTTGTGACCCCTGCACTCGATTGAGTAAGGTCACTCGACCGAATGCCATAGTCACTCGACCAAGTGCACCTTTGTCGACTGACCCCTTGACTTGTGACTCGACTAGGTACCCATGTACTCGATCGAGTAAGAGGTCATTCGCCCAAGTCCTAATGCTACTCGACAAAGTTTGATAACACCATATTTTACCGATTTTTAACCCGCATTTTGTATCTTATTTAGTCTAATTAATAACCCGACTTAGTATTATTCACTCACTTTCGGAATAAAATAGAAATTTAGTCGTCTTACGTTAGTTAGTGTCACTTTATATTATTTTTGGATATTGGTACTGCTTTTCTATGTTTTATATTGTAGGTATTAACTCGAGTAAGAAAAGCGGGTCGAGACTCGAGACGGATCGGGTCAATGAATGACAACAAGAAATATAGGCGTGGCCCATCAATTACTACCTCACACTTGCCTATTCAAACCATTACATTGTCATGCTAGCCCTTTCCACTTAAATTTGGGCTTGGCACAAATACAACAAAACAAAGAAAAGAGAAGTGGGCTGGCACTAAGAAAGGAAAGAAGGGCCTCCAAATTGTTGGAGTGTTTTTGGACGAAAACAGGAAACAAGCAAAGAACAAAAGGACAAAAAAGCAAAGCAAAAAGAAACAAACAAAAGGACAAAAAGAAAAGGGGGCTTTTCATTTGTTTTGGTTGGCTGGGGCAGCAGCCAAAAAGAAGAAAGAAAAGGATGAAAAAAGAAAAAACAAAAAAAAACAGAAAAAAGAAGAGTTTTTGGCAGAGGAACACAGGAGAGAGCCGTAGGGTAGAGAAGAGTAGAGGAGAGTAGGTAGTTTAGTTTTGTTCTTTTAAAAATCAAAATTCCATTTTTATCTTTTGTTTTTAGTTTAGATTTAGTCTTTCCTCTTAATATACAATAATTGTATGAAGATTTATCATCTCATTCCTCTTAATTCAAGTGTGGTATAATTTTTCTTCCCTTGTCAAATTTATTTCATTTATTTATGCAATTATTTGGTTAAAGTTTCTATCTTTATTAGTCTTGTCATATTTAAGGTTATAATTAGTGTAGTGGGTATTATGTTTAGAGTTAGTTCCTTCGTTTTTAGTCATTAGATTAGTTAAAGTTTTAATCTTTAGTATTTTATAGTGCTTAGTATTATGTTTAGATTATTAGAATTTTGATTGGTATATCTATGATTAGTGAGTAGAATTTTCACTAGGGTTCGATTAGACCCCGACTTGTTTATTTTACATGACTAGGTCTCGGTTTTTATGAGTGGTTGAATAATCGGTTGAGATTGGTTAAGGGAGTTTGTATTGTTGTTGTTTTTGTGTCTTGACCTTCCTCCTTGACCCTTGTCCACCGGTGGGAACCGGTTAGGTTTGGGATTATCGTTATTTCACTTGGCTAGTTTCACCGACTTAGGTTGAACACGGGAGTGGGAACCGAGGTGGGGTGCCCTTGACCTTAAATTAGAAGCCTACCCTTGGGAAAGGGAGGGAGATAATTGGGAAATTAGATGCGGACCTAAGGACTTAGACCATCGCTAGGATACCATGGGAGTGGGTTCTAGTTGTGTCCTAAGATACCGGTTGCGAACCCGGGAGGGAGGTAATCGGGACTACTTGTATTGACCGCGAACCCGGGAGGGAGGCGGGAGATACCTTGAGGCGTTTTCCTCTTAAACCGATTGCTTAACAACTAGTTAAAGAGGCTTATGAATGTGAAAGAAACTTGTTGGTGGTGTAATCGAGCCCTAGGCCTTTCTTATTGTTTAGACCATTATTTTTATTACTTGTTTAGTTAGTTTAGTTGACTTATTTAGTTTTTAGTTTAGTTACTTAGCTTAATATCAATTCCCTCATGATTTGCGTAGTTAACTTGTAATTTAAGACGAACTAATATTCGACCTTGACCTCTCTGTGGATCGACCTCGACTACCGCTACTACATTAGTAGTTGAGTTTATAAAATTTGTTTTGACTGGGGTAGGGCGACGAAAATCCCCGCGTCAAAGTTCCCCCAAAACCCAACCCTACTTTTCAATGACTCGACCGAGTACCTCTTGTACGATCGAGTAAGTGTGTACTCTCGACTGAGTACTTGAGCTACTCGACCGAGTACTACACCAATGAGTTTTTTTGTTGTTTATTAATTGTTTAATTCTATGTAATAGGTCATGCTTATCCCTTGTATATCATCGAAAACCCTATTTTATGCCCCCCTTTTCATGTAGTGATGGTGTTGGATGATTTACTCATGCATTGTAGTCGGTTGAGTCGTAATTGTCAGACGGAATTGAACTCTGATTTCCCGTATGTACCCTCATACATATTGGACTTAAGATCAAGGTTATGGGAATAAGTTTTCCCATGTGTTAGTTTTTCTTATGGTAGTGTGAATATGACGATGTTGTCGAAAGGCGAATGCGTAACGTAGATCAACCCGATCGTCAAATGTTATATTCATGTGAGGTGGTGTCATTATGCTTAGCGTATACATGTTTGATTTTGTTTAAACTCCTTTCTGTTGTCGTTCTGCCGGATTTGGTATACTCATCTCTTTTCGCCTCTTATTATGCCGTTCTGCCGGATTTGGGGTACTTGGCTTCCGTTCTGTCGCTCTAGTCTTGGATGTGAAACGTCTAGTCAGATGTCGAATGGGGAAATGCCTTTTCATGGGAGTCTGGCCAGGCTTAGACTAGGATCGTATTATTATCGTTGTCCTGCCGGGAGGATTCGAGTCTAGAGGCGTCTTGTCATACATAGTGCTGATGTTTTGTAGATTTATTTACAGTGAGAGTATGTTTGATTTGTATGATGATATGTTGGTTATATATGAGTTGGAAGTATGTTTGGATTACTTATTTCATATCGTCTTTCCTCGCCTCTAGCCTCTTCGATTATATGGTTGCTAGTAGTGAGATGCAAGCCAACTAGTGCATGTATGATTGCCAAGGTGTGTCGTGGCTACTTTGAGTCTATCATTGCTATATCTCTAGTAGTTCTTACATTCTCATGTGGTTACTTAATCTCTCTCGTTTGATTCATCATGATATATATATATATATATATATATATATATATATATATATATATATAGAGCTTAGTTCAATTGAGTCCACCATATTCTTAGAGTCCTTGAGTCCTCATCCTAGCCATTGGATGAGGGAGATGGATGGCTGAGATTTGGGAGATTAAAAAATACACTTATCACTAATTAATTACCTATGCACTAATTAATTAACTTTCTCTCTCTACTTTAAATTAATCACTTTTTAAACACTTTTAAGCACTTTTGAGCTGCTGAGATTTTTGAGTGTAACTTTGATTCTTGCGAGTGTAACTCTAATGTTTTAGAGTGTAACTTTAAGTTTTTAAGGCGGTTTGTATACAAAAATTTGAATTTAAACAATTTTAACACCTTACGAGTGTAACTTTAATACTTTTCGAGTGTAACTCTAATATTTTCGAGCGTAACTTTAAATTTTAAAGACGGTTTTGATATAATAATTTGAATATATATACTTTTAACATTCTACGAGTGTAACTTTGCTGATTTTCGAGTGTAACTTTAATATTTTTTAGACGGTTTTGTATAAAAATTTGAATTTATATAATTTTGACATTTTACGAGTGTAACTTGGATGATTTTCGAGTGTAACTTTAATATTTTTTTTAAGACGGTTTATTACTTATAAATTTAAATTTATATAATTTTTTACATTTTACGAGTGTAATTCTAACATTTTAGGAGTGTAACTTTAATTTTTTTAAGACGGTTTTGTACATAAAAATCTTAATTTATATAATTTTAACATTTTACAAGTGTAATTTTGATGATTTACGAGTGTAACTCTAATATTTTACGAATGTAACTTTAGTAATTTTAGGTCATTTTGAGTGGAATTTTTTGAATTTTATTACATGTTGAATTTATGTAATTTACTACAAATCTATGAGTGTCACTTTAGTCCTCTATGAGTGTCACCGTAGTTCTCTATGAGTGTAACTGTAGTCCTCTATGAGTGTAACTGTAGTCCTCTATGAGTGTAACTGTAGTCCTCTATGAGCGTAACTGTAATCCTCTATGAGTGTAACTGTAATCCTTTATGAGTGTAACTGTTGTAAAAACTATGAAAAAAGCAAGGTAGATCTAGAAAAAAATTTGAAAACAAAAGTAAAAACTAAAAAAATAAACAGATCTGACATCAACAAGTGTAACTTTTAAGGTCATTTTGTGTTACTTTAATAAATAATGTGTGTTACTTTAATAGAAGATATGTGTTACTTTAACCAAAGTGTGTAACTTTAGTAGGGAATTAGTGTTACTTTAACCGAAGTCATTTAAATTTGACACACTTTTTCAGATTTAGAAAAAAAAACACAAAAAACAAGATCTAAAAAAAAGCACATTAATGTGTATCTCACACCCACAATGCGACTTTAATAAATAAATGTGTAACTTTAATGAAGAATTTGTGTAACTTTGATAGATAATATATGTGACTTCAATAAAGAAGATGTGTAACTTTAATAGAGAATTGTGTTACTTCAATCGACACTTTTTCAGATCTGAGAAAAAAAAACAGATCTGGCAACATTGTAACTTTTAAGGTCATTAGTGTTTACTTTAAAGGATAATGAGTGTTACTTTAATAGACGATATATGTGACTTTAAAAAATAAGGCATGTAATTTTAATAGAGACTTGGTGGTATTTTAATACACAATCTGTGTGACTTTAATAGAGAATATTTGTTACTTTAATCGACGTCATTCACATTTGACACATTTTTTCAGATTTGAAAACAAATAAGAAAAACAAAAAAATAAACACAATAAACAGATATTAAAAAAAAAAAAAAAAAAAAATAAATCAACAATAACTAGATCTAAAAGAAAGAAAAAAAAAAAAGACACGGCCGCACCACCACAGCCCCACCTTCCGTCGACCACCACACGACCACAAAAAGACCCTTGAATAGCAGATCTAAACCGGAAAAAAAAAAAAGAGAAAGTGGGGAGTTTTTTTTACTGTTTTTAGATCCGAAAAAAAAAGAGAAAGGAGAAGAAGGAGGCGGTCGGGAGGGAGGAAGGCGGAGGAGAGACGAAGGAGAAGAGGCGGCATAAGGTGGAGCGTCGGGGTGGAGGTAGCAGTGGTGGCAGGGAGTCGGGAGGAGGGAGGTAGCGGAGACGGAGTGGTGGCAGGGAGGAGGGAGGTAGCATAGTCGGAGAGGCGATGGTGGTGTTTATTTGGTGTTTAAATTGGAAGGTTGTTTTGTTGGGTTCTTTTAATTTGGTGGTGGTGAGGGAAAAAATGAGAGAAAATGGAGAGTGATTTTTTTAGAGAGAAGTTTGAATGAGTGGAAATGATATTATGTGGGAGGAGAGAGAAGTAATTGTGTGGAAAACTATATATATTAAATTATGGTGGATTAGTGATTAATTAGTGAAAGTAGAGAGGGAGTGATATTAATCACCCTTTAGGAGTATCAATCTCAGCCTTCCATCTCTCAATATCCAATGGCTCTAAAGAGGACTCAAGGACTCTAGGGAATGGGGTGGACTCAATTGATCTTTGCTCTATATATATATATATAATATGATATATATATATATATATATTATATATACTATATATATTATATAATATATATATATATATTATATATATATTTGATGTTTGCACCTATGCTTTATTTGCTCTTGTTTTCTTGTGATGTGGTTGGGTGAACCCCGATTTACTCCCTCTAACTGTGGCATTCATGTTTAATGAATGAGCATGTTAAAGTTGATGTTTCATGGGGTGGATTCTAGTGTGAGCTAGCGAGCGTCGACACTTCGGTGTTTACCTTACATTGCTTAGACTTTCATCTTCGGACTATTGTTGTTTTGAGGGACTTTATTTCCCCGTTGTATGACTTCTATACGCTATCGTATTCGCGTTTGAAACTCCGCATGGTTTGTATTATTATAAAAATCCCTCCATTTTCTGTTGCATTTGTGTATGTTTATTTTCTGCTTTCGCGGGGTATTACAATGGCGAGATAGACTAAATCAAAGATAAGGAAAGGTTGAAGGATTTACGGTTTTACACTACCAAGTAATGTTTTTTCCAAGAGCGATTGAGGTAACTAGTCTCAAGATCTGAATGAGGTAATTAATGGGGCGCTAAGATCTCTCAAACCCAACACCGTGCTAAAACGACTACCCTGCTCTCACGGTCGCAATCGCTTGCGCAACACCTAGCAATAGATAACCCCCAATCTCGTAATGAAGAGTTTTATGCTACTCACTTGACCCTCTTTTCCTAACCCAAGTCTCCTTAAAGAAGGGTAGTGAAATAAGGTCAACAACCAAGCGACCGACTAAGTGTTAACAAAGAATAAAATGATCAAGGTACTTTAATCAGCACATTCCTAACTTAATATTAGTTAAAGAGATGTTTGCTCACTGGAAAATCGCTACCCAATCCATAAACCCCGACCCTCAACAAAGGACTTCTCACTAATCAGAATAGTTCCAAAAGTAAGATGAATAAAAACACAGAGAATTAGAGAATCCTTTATAAGCATTAAAGATACTAAACTTGACTAAGATGCAAGATTACATAAGGAAAAACACGAGCCTTTCACAAAAAAGGCCATTTTAACTAAATTATTTACCAAACCAACCATTTCAAATACTTAATTCTAGCCATTCTTAAAGTTTTAGCAGTATTATTTATTTTGAAAATGGCTAGTATATGAAATAATTTTAAAAAAAAGGCTAGCTTGATAAAACGAATATAAACAATGCCAAAATTAGCTTCCTAGGCAATCGGTATGTATATATTTCTCATCGTTACATGAATATTGAAGGATGTGTATTTCCTTTCAATCTTTATATATACTTTATTATTATTATTAATGTCGCGGTTATATTAAAACATTATTATACAAATGATGTTTGCTTATATTAAATAATATTCTTTGCGTGTGAATCTTCTAGCACTAGAAATTTGACAACTATATAATATATATACGGAGTACATTTTTATGCTTTGTAAATTATATACTCTTAACATTTTTCTTTTTTCTTTTATATTTGCAGTCACTATTATTTCAAGATTCAAAGTATATAAAAATAAGAATAAAATTATTGCGTGAATCTACTTTTTTTAAATCAAATTAGCCATTTTACCAAAATTTATTCCCAAACTAACCATTGTCAAAATTCGTTATGTTGCAAAACTTAAAGAATGATTGTAACATGAAATAAATTTAAAAATGGTTAGTATTGTAAATATTTTAATAGAAATGCTTATTTTAGTAAAAGAAATGAAGAACACAAGTATAACAATAAAGATAAAAACTGTACTTTAAATAATGACTACTAAAGAAGAGATTTAGGAAACTACTTAAATATAACAAACATTAATACTTAACTAAGACAAAAAAGAAGTTCAAAGAACAAAATATCAATTTAAACTACGCTTACGTGAATGAAATGGAAAACATAATTTAAAGTAAAGAGAAAAAATCATACCCAGCAAATAACAAGGAAAGAAAATTTGGATTGATTGGAAAAGGAAATGATTTCAATCTTCTTACAACCCAATGATTACAATTAAATGTAAGCTATTTGAAAGATAATTGGACATTAATTAGGGAAAGATTAGAGTGTTTTTCGATCTAGGGTTCCTCCTTATAATTTTCTCCAACAATTTATTTATAGTCTTGAGGTTTAGAGGGGAGAAAAATCATATTTTACGGAGTCGTGGCTGATATAAAATTAAGGTAAGGACATATTTTTGGCTTTTTAGACATTTGAAATAGAAAAAAAAAACGTACTTTTGATTTTTCAAATAAGGTAATGCAATAAATTGTATACAATGCAAATGAATTAAGCTAAATGCAAAATGCATTAATTATACACTATATGAAATATACTAATGCGAGCTTGATATATTACAAGTAAGATGAACTACATGAATGCAACTATCCTAAAATGATGCATGAAATCGATCAATTGGAGAGCTCATTAAGATTAACTCGCACTCCCTAGAGGTCCAACCTTCCCAAATCGAATTAAAACATACTTGCAAAGAAGCAAATGGAAGGCTTGGGTCTGTAGGAACCCATGCAAATATTTTAAATTTTGGAGTCGCATTGTGGCGGCAAATAGGACATGCATGGGTGTCTCGATAGGGCTAAGACACCCGCCTTACAGAAAATGGAGGCACCAACCACAAGAAACTCTAAACATGATACTAGAAAACTGCATGATGAATAATGAAAACTAACTAAAGAACTGCATAACAGAAAGGGAAAATGAGAATCTGTAAGGAGAGCATACCAACCATAGTGAATGTCCAAGTAACTGATGCTACTAGTCATGGAACTCAGCCCACCATAGTCTACTTATTCATCCTCGTAACTTTCATTCCCTTTGTTTCTTCGGTCTCCATAACCAGTGCAATTTTCTATATCCGGATGGGTCACCAAGAAAAGCTTGAACTATACTCTCACCCTCAAAATTTGCATTATCATCGTAGACATAAATGTGCACTCCTGAGACCGTTGCCAAAACGTAACACTTTGGAATGTAGCCTCCACACCCTCGTACCATCCGCCTCCTTGGAATATTTTTACTGGGCATATCAAAAATAGGATCACCAAAGTAGTCTGGTTGCAAGTTAAATACACCATGTACACCCGGTCCGCCAAACCCATAATCGAACCAATATTAGTATGGATTGAAAGTGTCCTTGGGGTTTCACAAAACACCTACTAGCATAGTCATCATAAATGGGAAACATGCCAAAGTCTTGATCGGCATATACTCGGGCAATATGTTAATGGACTCACTCCATGTCGGTGTGATGCTGGGCTCGAAAGTCATCAACATGGAATTAAACTTTTTGAACCGCTAACTTTATTGTCTCCACCCAAGGGATCAAGTCCGGATGAAGAGGTTGTTGTTGTTGTTGTGGAAGGGTAGAGGAAGACGACATTTAATAGTGAAAGGATAAGGGTGTAGGATTTTGGAGCTCCCTCCCAAAGGTTTGAAGAAGAGTTTCATGAGGAACATTTGATGCTAACGAGGGAGAAGGTATGAAGATTGTTTGGTATGAGCATGATTGCAAGGATTATGGGGAAGGGGGCACTTGAGGTCATTTTGTCGATTAAAAGATAGGTCTTTTGATCCTCTTTATTGAACATGAGCCATTCTAGCTAGGTCGTAAGATAAAAATTAGTTAAAAGAGTTAGCCTAGCGATCGCCTTATGCCTAGCTTTAACAAAATTGACCACCGACCGAGCGATTTTAGTGATTAGCCCACCCACTAAAATAGGAACGGTTTGGTTTAAGCTTCGTCCCAATTCCTGAAGATGAAGAGCCATATGGTGGAATAATTTGATTTTATAGGTTTTGAAGGATAGTTCTTAAGTAAATACCAAAGATGATAAGCTCCTCGGTTCATATTGGGCAGCCCGCTGCCATGAACGTGCATTGAGCTGTGGTGGTTGGACGATACGTACTCCAACCCCGAGATGATTTTCCATATCTCACTACGGTCAAAAGGCTCTGGTGGGTTATGGAATTTAACATACTCCAACTCAAAAATGTTCCCAAATTCCTCAAGAGTTAATTCAATTAATTGGTTCATTAACTGAAAGGCAACTTTGCTTATGACACTGGTGTTCTCACTCTTTATTACGTCAACGGATCTTATGAACTCTCAAGTGATCCTACCAAAGGTAAGACGATGCAAGGAGTAGAAAACACCCATTCTCACACCCTTAAAGAGTTTATGACACTCACTATCAAATCTGAAGGCTCTCATATAAGTCCCTCTAATAAATCTAGTAGGGATAAGGTACGGGTTTTCATGAGTTAGAGTCGTACGTTTTCCACATTGGATATGAACACTACTCCTAGGAAGCTTCTGTCCCTACAATTGGTAGATCCTATAGCCTCCCAGCTTGCTACAATCCTTGTTCGTGTGGGTGCCATTTTAGTCTTGAGGATTGAAAAGTAGGCTTGAGTTGAGTTTAAATAGTCTTCTAGATAGAATAGAATTGGTAAATGTACAAGGAATAAAGCTTATGCCAAATATGGCCAAGTGAGGTTTAAAAGGAAAGAAAAGTAGGCTTGAGTTGAGTTTAAATACTCTCCTAGAAGAATCGAATTGGGAAATGTACAAGGAATAAAGATTATGCCAAATATGAACAAGTGAGTTTAAGACGGTGGGCAACCATGAAATGATTATACTAGATTGTTACCATTAATTTATTTATTTAACTGAATAAAACTTTTATCGATTGCTTTCTAGGTGAGTAGAGCTTGCTAGAAGATGGAGGATGAGCCTACAATGGAGTTGATGGAGGATGGAATTAGGTTTATGGAAAATGTATACGGGTGTTCTTGTTTGAAGATTTAGAGAGAGAAAGTGTTTTTTAAAGAATTTAGAAATTAAGGGGTTAGGAGAGCCTAAAGAGCTCGTCCAAGGACTTAAAGCTCGAGTCGAGTTCAAACACTATATATAATTATTAAGCTCTCGAACTAAGTTCGCACAATCAGAGATTGATTTGCTCGCGAGTAGTCTTGTCTTGGTATTATCCGCGTCCCCTAGTTATGAGAACAAGTATGATGGAATGACTTTGTGTGTGTACGGGTAAGAACTAGAGTTATACTCCATAGCCAATTGCCTACCTGTGGGAATTCTTGTTGATGGAAAATATGGATATTTCCGTCTTAAATAAGTATTTGTGTAATGTATCACATATAGGAAACTGCCCAAATGAAAATCATAACTTCTTAATTTTCAAATTTTTCAGCACGTCTCCAACCTCAAAGAAGATTAAATAAAAAAAAGGAAAAATTACAAATAATCGCCATGTACTTCCGTATTTTTACAAATAACCACCATGTATTTACGTTTTTACAAATAACCCCTTAACTTTCACGTATACTCCCCGATCACCACCGTATATTCATAGCGAAACACGGTTTTCATGTTTCCCGACTCATTAATGAAAAATTTAAACAAAATACCTATAATACCCTCCCCGTTACCCTGTAAACCAAATCCCAATATTACCCATACACATTCGTATTTGCACATCGTTCCCCCCAAAACATTTTATAACCCTAAATCAAGAATCAAACTCAAAATTCCTCAAATCCCCAAATCCATTCATCATATTCATCACGAAAATTACCAATAACACATCCTATGTCACTCTAAATCCAAATCAGTTCATCAAACTTGAACCCTAAATTCACAAAATTCCCCTAATTATTCAATTTTTTTCCAGATATGAAAAAGGGAACGAAATCTCAAGAGCTACTAGATGTACATAAGTACGTGCCTTCCTGGTCAAATTTCCAGCTTTTATTTTTTGTTTGTATAACCGAAACTTTCTATGAGAAAGAAAAGCACGATTTAGAGAGGATAAGAGGCTTTACCACCAAGTGCAATATTGCATATACTCAAGTAGTATATCAACATAAATAGAGTCAAAGCACTTGAACATCATAACCTTTTGATGAAATCACATTCATTTGAATCTGTGTATGACATTTTATTTGATATCAAATCACTAGTGAACATGATGAACGGATTTGGGAATTGAGGAATTCAGAGTTTGATTCTTGATTTAGGGTTTATAAAATGTTTTGGGGGGAATAATGTGCAAAGGGGAATGCGTATGGCAATATTGGGGTTTGGTTTACTGGGTAAACGGGAGGGTATTATGGGTATTTTGTGTAAATTTTTCATTAACGAGTCGGGAAATATGAAAAACGTGTTTTAATATGAATATACGGTGGTGATTGGGGAGTATACGGAAAAATTAGGGGGTTATTTGTAAAAACGTAAATACATAGTGGTTATTTGTAAAAATATGGAAATACACAGTGGTTATTTGTAATATTTCCTAAAAAAATGATGGATGTGGTGTGTAATGAAGTAATGAAATTGCTTGATGCCGGAATAATTGACTCCATCTCGGCGAGTACGTGTTGAGCCCCGTGAAAATCGTCCCTCAACGAGCGGTATGACCGCGGTGGAAAATTATGAAGGTGACCTTATCCCCACATGTACGGTCCCGGGATGGGAAATGTGCATAGATTAACAAAAATTAAATTCTGCATCAATCAAAGATTATTTCTGTTTGGCCTTCATAGATCAAATTCACGAGAGGTTGGCCAAACATGAGTAGTTTTGTTTTCTCGATGGTTACTCCGGGTTTTCCTAATACCAATCCACCCAAACGACCAAGAGAAAACAACATATACTTGTGCAACAGAGCTGAGGCCTAAGGTATCTCGATAATTTCAGTTCAACTTATCCATACAGCGTATATGCATATCGTAGAATGCTTTTTGGGTTTCGCAATGCTCCTGGGACTATTCAAAGCGATGATGGCCATTTTCTCAAATTACATTGAAAAATCATTTAAGGTGTTCACGGATGACTTTAGTGTCCATGGCACCTCATTTGAAGATTGCTTAAATAATCTTTCCCTCGTTCACCACACTTACATTCAACACAATCTTGTGTTGAACTGGGAGAAGTGTCATTTTATGGTACAACAAGGAGTTGTCTTAAGTCATGTGTTTTCCAAGAAAGGGATAAAGGTCTACAAAGCAAAGGTCGAGGTGATCAAGAAACTCCCACCGTCCACCATTGTCAAGGGTGTGAGGAGTTTCTTGGGACATGCGGGTTTTTACCGACGATTTCTCAAATATTTTGAAAAAATCGCCAAGCCTCTCACCTCAATTTTTGCCAGAGACGCGTCCTTTGTGTTTGACGTTTCTTGTCTTGAAATCTTTTTTAGGTTGAAATGTGATTTGTCTATGGCTCTGGTTTTCCAACCACCGAATTGGGACCTCCCCTTTAAGTTAATGAGTGACGCTAGTAATTTTGTTTTAGGGGCAGTCTTGGGACAAATAAAAGACAAGAGGGTTCAAGTTATTGCAAATGTGAGCGAAACTCTAAATGATGCCCAATGCAACTACATCACCACTGAAAAGGAGATGTTGGCAGTGATGTATGCATTTGAGAAGTTCCGACCATACCTCCTTTGTTCTAAAGTGGTTGCTCATATCGACCACGCCGCTCTTAAGTACCTCATGAACAAAAAGGAGGCCAAGGCAAGATTGATACGTTGGATTCTAATACTTCAAGAGTTTTGTATTACCATCAAATATAAGTCGCGTGACGAAAATGTTGTAGCGGACCACTAGTCTAGGCTAAGGCAAAGATAAAGAGGAGATGTGGATAATGAGAAACTCATTGGTGAATGGTTACCCGATGGTACTATCTTGTTTATCACAATTTCCAATCATTGGTATACAGACATTGCCAATTACTTTAGTTTTAACTTCATTTGGGAGGAATTTTACTTTCAAGATTGTAAACAATTGAGATATGAGTCGAAAAGATATGTGTGGGAAGATATTTTCTTGTATAGAACTGATGTGACAATTTTATACCGTCTTTGCCCACTCTATTATTAACTACTTTAGCCTTGATATATGTTATTAGTAGTTATTTTAGATCATCAACATATATTTTGGTAATAGTTGCATTGTTTGGACGTGTTTCTACGCAATTTCAGTTTAATGTGTAAGTGGCGTGATCAAGAATTGCATTCGAAGTTTGGATAATGACTTATACATTTTTACACTAATTTTTTTGACTGAAGACATCCAAACAATGGGTTAAAAAGAGTAAAAAACTTGTGGATTAAAGACAAGTTAAGGCCCAAAGATCAAGGTAAAAGTGGAAGCAAGAGGAGAAGAGGAAGCGTCTAAGGATAAAAGTCGTGTGGAGCGGCAACCCGCGTGGCGCAGCAATAGGGGCTGCCTACGAAGCCGCGTGACGCAAAATGTCGCGTGGTGCGGCTCAGTGTTGGATTTCGACTATTCTTCTAAATCTCCTTTATTTCACCAATTATGTTGAACACATTAAGAGGCTTTTTGAATATGCTTTTTGTAGGCCTATACAAGGAGATGTTGTTGATAATTTTCTATATATACTTCTTCTACCTTTTAATCATTAATACATTAAAGGACTTTGCAATTTCTAGTTTATTTTAGTTATTTTGTATGAAAGATTAAAGTTCTACTTCTTGGAACAAGTTTTTGATGCCAAGTTAGTTCTTGAATTGTAAGACTCTATTACTATCTTTATTTCATTATTAGAGTATCAAAATTAGTTTGCATTATTCTTGGTATATTAATTATGCACCTAGAATGATCAACTAGTTATTATTAGTTAATTATCCATTTGCTAATCTAGGTAAAGGAATCTTTTGTTTTCTTTACCGATTCCATTTTAGCAATTATAATTCATCAATTTGTATGTTTTTCATCATTGTTGAGTTATAAGGGACTAGGTTTGTATAAATCAAAGTGAAGCATCACTTGTTTTCCTTATCCATTCATCTTTGATCAATTCCATTATTTAAATCTATACTTTCGATAAAATAAAGCGCTAGACTAAATTGACAACTTTGTAAGGGTTATTTTGTATGTGCTTCTATAGCTAATAACCATTCTTAAGTGGAATTAGAAGTAAACAACTTCATAGCAAAGTACTCTATAATGTAATAGATTAGAAGAGTCAATGATCAATTCATAACTAGTTGTTCGAAATTTTTTGCGCCAAGAATCATTCTCATATTTGTTTTACACAGTCAATTATTTATATTGTTTTTTTATATTTCACTACTTGATAACATTGTGTTAGTAGTTTAAATCAACATATCAAAACCCTTCTTATTTGGTTACTCAATTCTTGCACACATTTAATCAATAACAACACCTTCCTTGTGGGATCGACCTCTACTTACACGTGTTACTAGTTTTGACCTTGTAGTGGTTAAAAATACTTATTTGGATACTCACGATAAGTCTAGCCAAGAAAGTGTAATAATGATGGTATCTACCGATGTTGTGTGACACATGAGGTAAGAAAAGCTATACTTCCAGCTTGCCACCACAACATATGGATGTCACTTGTCAACTTAGAGAATTCAAGCTCATGTCCTTTATTGTGGCTTCTATTGACCTTCCCTTTTAAAAATGCTTCTACTTTTACCCACTCTTGTGAATCGTTTCAGAGAATTGAGAACATTGGTAGGAGGAATAAGATAGCCCTTTATAACATTCTTGAAGTGGAGCGTTTTTATGTATGAGGTGTGAATTTCATGGGGTATTTCTCTTTACTTTATATTTTAAATTATGTTTTTCATCCCATTTGTGTTAGCTTAGTCTAAATTTATCTTTTGTTGTTTGAATCTCATCTTTTTTGTAGATTAGTATTAATGTTTGTTGGATTTAATTAGTTTCTTAGATATGTTCTTTATTAGTCATTATTTGGAGTAAGTTTCTATCTTTTTTTTGTTATTTTTGTTTTCTTCCTCTTATAATCTTGCATCATGGTCAAGGTTATATCTTTAATGCTTATAATGGATTCTCTAATACTTTGTGCTATTATTCACATTTCTTTTGGAACTGACATGATTAGTGTGTTGTTCTTTGTTGAGGGTCTGGATTTATGCATTGAGTAGCGATTCCAATGAGCAAACATATATTTAAATAGCGTTAAGTTAGAAATGTGGTGATTAAACTACTTTGATCGTTTTATTATTGGTTAACACTTTGTCGGCTGCTAGGTGGGTTGGAAAGGGAGGGTCAAGTGAGTAGCATAAATTTCTTCATTACGAGAGTGGCGGTTGTCTTTTGCTAGGTGTTGCACGGGTGATTGCGACTGTGAGAGTCGGGTAGTCATTTTAGCACGGTGTTGGGGTTGAGAGATCTTAACACACATTTAATTACCCCATTCCGATCTTGAGAATAGTCACCTTTATCGCTTTTGGAAAAATCATTACTTGTAGTGTAATCTCCATAAATTCCTCAACGTTTCCTTATCTTTGATTTAATCTATCTCATCACTTCGCTAGTATTATCTTTTATTCTCTATTTTAGTTTGAATTTTAATTTACACTGGTTTTTAATTATCTCTTATCTTGCGTGTTGACTTTAGAATAGGATTTTTACCATCCTCTTGTGAGAACTAAACTAGACTTGATTATTGAATCCTAGAAACATAATTTTCGTCCCTTGGACTCGATCCTGGCAATACTTAGCGATATGGCGTACGCTTGTGAGGATATTTTAGAACATACATATGCTATCATTCTGTAAATTTGTACTTTAATATGTACTTGAGTGATTATAATCTAAATTTAATATTTATTTAAAATAACAATAGTAACATTCTCATGTGTGACTATTTGATTAGTAAAGTAACAATAATAGCCGCGAGGGTAGTGAAAGTAGTAGTAGCAACAACCAAGGTAGTGAAACTAATACTCCTACCGTCTTAGTCAATTGTTATCTATTCCTTTTTACACTAAGACCATTGCATGTGAAACAAACCAATATATTAACGAAATTATTGCCACTTGAATACACTACCCACTTGCACACTAATTACCTAAAATAGAAATAGATAACAAATGAAAAATACACCTTAAAATGAAAACTGATAACAAATCACCAGGACAGAGGGAGTAGTATTAAATGCGGGAGTAGTGAAAATAACAATATTGACGGCGCGAGTACTGAAAATAATAGTAGTAAAAACAAATGTAGAAAGCTAACAATAGTAATAATATTAGCATGTGATGGCGTGAAAACAATAATATTAACCGCAAAAGTAGTGAATGTGTCTCATAAGTTTTTTATAAACTTTACATCATATTATAATTTTAAGATTTGTCATATTATAATGTTAAATGTTTGAGTTAGACATGTTTTTACATAATTATATTTCATATAATATAAAATTTCAAATAGTAATAGAGGCGGGGCCATGCACAAAATTTAGTTATTCATTCTTTATTATGCAAACATATGTAAAGGTGGAACTTCAGGTCAAAAAGAGAAAAAGGTTACAAGTTATAACGTATGTCATCAACCATTCCATTGAGTTTATTTACTTAACATTCATTTTTACTCTTAATCTCACCTTATTTACCCTTTTTTATTTACATTCTTTTATTCAGAAAAATGTTATAACGTACTTTGTATGTCGTAAACTCAATCATTATTCGTTTTTCAATTATTTTACAATTTTTTTTATTCCACTAAACGTCCTCTTTTGTGTTTTTTTTCCTCTTTATTTGTGTTATTTATGTCCTGCAAATCATATGTTGACACTTATGATTAGCATGACTCGTCAAGTTGAGCAAAAGTGACCTCTTCTTGTATTGTTCACCTTAATTCTCAACTTCATCTTTGATTAACATGACTAATCGCCCTCATGACCTAAGTCATGACCTTGGATAAGTATGGTCTTATGGGTGGGCTAGAATTAGTAAAAATAAGGGTAAATTGATTATTACTCCCTTATATAATCCATTATTTGAGACTTACTCCCTTATATAAATTTTTTTGAAACTTACTCCCACTAAATGCACCTCTGATCAAATATTGTTTCCATTTTATGTTTCCGGCAAAGAAAAAGGGAATATTCCATCAAAATTTAAAAATTTGTTCTACTTATTGTGTTTTATGACCATTATACCCTTTATCTTATCAAATGACTAATGTTACTCTTATTTATTACCCAGATTTCTTCAATCTCCTTATTCATTCAATTTCTCTCTCCCCCCATTATTAACTATTCAATTGGAAGATATGTTCCATCTTTACTTCGTTCTTACGATGTGCCTATTCTAACCTTAAAATTGTTCAATTTTTTTAGATTTTTTTATATTTTGAATCTCAGATTCAGATGGGTCTATTGTTGATTTCTGTTGTGCAATCTCACTAATATCAACAAGTTATTATTGTAGTTGCGAGATTTGCCATTATGAAATATTAGACGCCTAAAATCCTTTGAGCAGATTTGAGGCTTGCAAGTTTGATAACCCAAATAGTGGGTTTTGTGGCTGCAAATTCTTTCGAAGGTAGGAAAAATCACAAACTGAATAACAACAAGATGCTATAAATGAGATGAAATAGGAAAATAAACATTTAAAGTGTGATGTCCAAATTTTAACTGAAATAGTGTAGTGGCTCAAACAAGAAAGAAAGAAACATATATTTGAACTTGAGAAGATGGATGTGGGAGCAAATGAAAATGATGTTAAACAATGTGCTAATAAATTGTCTTAAACATATCTAGGATTGTTGGTTAAGGAAACTTGGATTTAGTTAGATTGAAGATTAATGGTGTTTTGTTTTAGGAGAGAGAGAAGAATGACTGATAAGTATTTCAGAAAGTATGTTGTATTACATAAGTCAGGGGCAAATCTGTCACATTCTCTTTTTCTGAGCGGAAATATAAAATGGGAGCAATATTTGACAAGTAGTATATTTGATGGGAGTAAGTTTCAAAATAATTTATATAAGAGAGTAAGTTTCGAAAAAAGGATTATATAAGGGAGTAATCATCAATTTACCCTAGAAATAATTACGTTTTCTAGAGTGATATAAAAAAATTATCACATTATTATTTCCAACTACAAATTTTTTTATTTAATATTTGAAACCAATAATTTTGAATTCATGTTTACCAACGGAGTATATATAGTTTCAGAGTGATATAATAACTGATTCAGACGAAAGGAAAAAGACTCATTAGACACCGGGCCAAACACAAAATAGCCGAATTTTAATTAGATTTAGACAAATGATTGGGACTAGACACGTGAAGTATTAGAGAACATAAAAAAGAACTACTCATAGAAACACAAATGTTGCAAAACATAATTGTTAAGTAGATAGATGATTATTACCTGTAACTTAGTCCTGATGAAACGCCGAACATAGAATCGAATGAACAGCTCGAGAATGAAGCAACCATCGACTAAAAGTATCTCCGAAAGGTGGTACTCGTCGTAATTGACTCCGCCAGCGTAACAATTACGAGCTTCCTTTTCGAGATCGAAAATCGTCTTAGTGCAAGAACGAAGTGTATGTGACTTATTATTACCGGTTCGAGCAAATAAGGCAGTCATATACTGCCTTTTTTGCTCCTCCATGGCGGAGAGAGTGGGCTTGCCATGGTGAAGTGGGCCAATTGTAACAATGTGGGGCGTGTACGCATCTTGGTTTGCCCGGCGTAATCGGGTCGGAACTTTGTAGATGCTCCAATTTGGTGCGATTTGGGATGTTCCTAGATCTAAGTCAATGTTGAAGGATTGTACCATACGGTCAATGTAGGCATTCTTGGTGGAATTATCAGTTGGATTTCTAGATTTGGTTCGCCGGATCATTTGTTTTTTGTGCGTCGAATTGGTTTCTTCAAACTAATGGGAGGATAAGAGCTCTTTTTTATGTTACAAACTACAAGCAACTTAACCAAATTTGGTTGCCTTGAGTTTGAAGGTCCCTCATTACATAAACTAGTGATAGACCTGATCCGAGTGATATGGCCTGATCCGAACCGAGTGAACTTGAACCGAGAGAACCCGAGAATATTGCAACCTGAAACCGACCTGGCCCGATGATGACCCGTAATCCAAAACGACCCGATGATCATTGACCCGAACCCGACCCAAACTCGACCCGACATTGACCCGACCGATATTAGCCCGATTAAATTTGATAACCCGACAACTATTAAGCTTATTATTGATCAAAATGAAAATGATTTAATGTTTAATTTGACACGTTTAACTTACTAATGAAATAACTAAACCATATAATCGTTAAACACTAAATTTAATGGTAAAATATTGAAGTATTGCGATAAAGTAACCGAACAAGATACCGACTCGACCCAAACCCGACCTGACCCGATATATCATTTGACCCAAAATGATCTGACCCGACCCGACCCAAACCCGACTCGACCCGAAAGGGCTAGCTGACTCGATACGACCCGGCCCAAATCCGACTTGACTGACCCGATTGCCACCCTAGACAAGAGTTCAATATTTGACTCCTACTTATAAAAAATCAAACTTAAAAAGGGTCGACACATTAAATTATCTTAAATTATATTCTGCATTCTGAAATCTCCCAACACTCCAGAGTAGGTTGTCGTGAGTTTTATGGGCCACCATCTCTTAAACAAGTAGTCAAAGTTTGGTACTTGACTCCTAGGAATGAAAACATAAAACTTAGAATAGGTCTACACATTACATACGTTGCATTCTTGCTTCGAATGAGATTGGTTTGGTTTTCGAATGTGATACTCCTGATCAACACAAAAAAAAAAAAGCAAACTATAAATAGTGTTGAGTATTTAGTTTTGATGATGACAAGCTCATGTTTACGAGTTTTGTTTATTTCCTAGTGTAATTCAATTTCATGGTTTTACGAAGAGGGGCAAGTTCAGTGGTGCACGCGTGTTAGAAAACAGGCTACACGAAATAGGATTTGACAATGAAAAAAACACAACACCGAATCGACTGAACGCTTTCCTAATAGAACAATTCGACCCTAGCAACTATGTTAGGGTTGTTCCGAATTTGTTACTGAGATAAGACGGTGTCCCTCTGAAATCGACACTTAAAACAAAGATGTAATTTAGAAGTTTTGTTTGTACTCTGTGCTTTTGTTCAAGATGCAAAAGATCTGATTATTCTGTGTGAATTAATCTTCTCATACCATCTATTTATATAGACACAGGAATCAGGGAAAGCATGGAATTAATTATGAAGAGTCACAAGTCTTCAGAATAATGACACAGAGTTTTATTTATGGTCCAGAATTTTATTTATTCCATCTATTTATATAGACGAAATATACCACAAACTCGTAAATAATTTTATAAGCGCACACTCTGTACTGTCCGGACTTGTTATATTATAATAACTTTGCCCATTCGTGAACCAAAACCGAGAACGCTAAAATGAAATCGATAATTACAGTTAAATTACCAAGAACGCGTTAATGGCTTGCATATATACAAAGCTTGAGCTTTAAGGAAATAATAATTACAATATGAAGACACCGAAATTTTATATTTTGGTATCTATTTATTTCGTAATATTTTAAATATTTAAAGATAATTATCAAGAAAAATTGTGATAATATCTTAAATCTAGAAGATATTTTGTCTTACCCTCTAAGTTAAGTAGAACTATAAATACACTTGCTGTGTTTAGGGGTTGAGGAGAGCAGATGAAACAAGTCAAACGACCCCGTCTTCCTACTACCAAATTGTAGGTATGATGGAATAAGTAACATAAAAGACCCAATCATCTCCTTACGAGATTAAGTCGATAAGACCCTCGTCGCACTATCAAAACTCTAGCCTTTAGAATGAAATCAAGAGAGTGTCAGAAATTGTAACCTTTAATCTTTATAAATAAACTCTTGTTCTCCATATTTTTGTTGTATTAAATTTTATGGTTTACAAATTGGCACGCTCGGTGGGACGATTTTCGATCTTCATCTCCATTCTCAAGGATCAAAGTCAGTAGAAGAGGTTCGAGACCAAGTTGCAACCGACATCAAGTCTTTACAACCAGTCTCGATGGGGCATTTGTAGACATCAAAATTTTATATTTTGGTATATATTTATTTCGTAATATTTTAAATATTTAAAGATAATTATTACGAAAGATTGTGATAATATCTTAGATCTTGGAAGATATTTTTGCTTTACCCTATACGCTAAGTAGAACTATAAATACAGTTGTTGTGTTTAGGGTTTGAGGAGAGCAGATGGAACAAGTTAAACGACATCATCTTCCTACTACCAAATTGTAAGTATGATGAAATAAGTCACAAAAAAGATCTCATCATCTCCCTACGAGATTAAGCCGATAAGACCCTCGTAGCACTATCAAAACCCTAGCGTTTATAATGAAATCAAGAGAGTGACGGAAATTGTAACCTTTAATATTTCAGTTATAAATAAACTCTGATTCTCCATATTATTTTTGTAATTTTATTGTTTACACAATATAAATTTGAAATTACAACTATACAACTAGCATATACCTAAGATTATAAATCTCTCTGTGTAATTAGGAAATATAAGAAATCTCTTTAGCGTTGAACCCTAGATGTGGCCGTGGAATTATCACGCCTCAGCCTAGCCACGACATGAGTGATCCTTGTCTGGACCCAAGTAAACACGTGGACAACAAAAGCCCAGTAGTCCATTTACTTTATTAGCCATGTCCTCCGCCAGGCGGAGATGATCTACTCGCTGATCGAGAAAGCAAAATACACTTGGTCATATTAGCAAAAACACGTATTCTTATTTAAGATGGAGGCATCCGTTTTAACCTTAAAGTAAGTTAAATATTTCAAGTAAAAAAATTATAATAAATACTTCCTAGCAAATAAACAAGATCTTGTCTGACACATACCAATTAGAGACTAATTGTAAAAAAATAATTTTTTTTCTTGGTACATAGACTAATTGTAAAAAATATACGGAAAATTCCCACGATACCCCCGAACTATGATATTTTGCCTGAAATACCCAATTTTTTGCTCCAAAACACTTTAAGTGGCCATAACTCGTGTTTAAATACTCGAAAAATGACGATTTTTTTTCAAATCGTTCATCTTTCCGAGTACTATAATTTGGAAAAAAAATTTGGCGAGTTCGGAACTCGTGACCAAGAGATTTGATCACTCAAAGTTTGTTCGGTGAAAAAAACTTTGACATACGAAAACTCTTAGCCACGGGATCCAAATACGACAAAGTTTTATTTTAAATCGTAGCTCTCAGAAAAATCAACAATTTGAAAAAAAAAATTGATCATTTTACGAGTTTGTAAACTTGAGTTATGGCCACTTAAAATTTATCGAGTCAAAATTTTGGGTATTTCGGGCAAACTATCAAAGTTCGGGGTACTGTATACGGAAAATATATTCCCTACAATCGAATCCAAACTACCCACTTGATTTTGGGTGGTCTTCGAGGCAAGACTTTGACCGCGTTTTTCTTCCTTTATATATAGAATTATTTTACAAAAAATATAATTTTATGAATGTTATGAAATATTATTATATGGATATCCATATCTTATAGGATACTAGAATATATTATCTTATGAAAACTCTACCCCTATTGTATGTGTTACCCTTTATAATGGAATAATAACATAGATCCGTTTCCCTTACTTTCTCTCTACCTTCTCTCTATAATTATCTTCTTTGATTAATTTTGTTAGCTATTGTGCTGTTAGATATTACAACACATAATTAAGTTTAAAACCCAAACTTACTAAATCACTTTAACCATATGAATCATAATGATTAATGAACTAAGTAAATAATTAAGTATACATGGAAATATGGAAGACTATCACCAACTGAGCCAAATCAGTTCATTAAAAGATTCATGTGACACATATACTCGAAATTCGATATGAGAAAAGGAAAGTGATATACGAGTTGAAATTTTAATATTCGTACTATGGCCTGAAGTTCATAATATTTAAAGATACTGAAACTATGACCAGAAGTTCATAGTGTTTACATATACTAAATTATGGCCTGAAGTTCATAATGTTTACAGATATTGAAACTGTGACCTGAAGTTCACAATGTTTATAAATTCTCACATTTCATATAGTGAGTATTATTTGAATATCATAATTAAGAATAAACTCAATGTTTGTACATGAATATTTGCAAAATATGAGATACTCTTAAAAGTTGAGAATCGTATCAAATCGAATCAAAATCATTCCCTGAAGCGAATGAGATATAATGTTTTGAGTATGAAATGTATTTGTCATTCATACAAATAATATAATCATGTAGACACATTATCGTGTAAGTGCTTAAAACACTATGTGTAGTATCTCGTATAGAAGTGACATGTGATCAATTATTTAATATTATGAAAAGAATGATCACTATGATTCGTTGATTTCACCACCACCCTTGACGGGACTGATACATTATTAATTGAGTTTAACTGAGATTATTTTAAGAATCGGTTAAGTTTTGTATTCCTAAAAGGAATTTTGATGTATGATTTGTGTTCATACTACAAGAAAGAGCAATGTATAATATTCCCTAAAGGAATATTGCGATATTATTTTTAGTCTTGCCAATATAAATAAGACATTAGTTAGTATCTTATGTCACATCTATTTTATCGGGCCAAATACAGAGGAATTATTTTGAATTCATATGCGAAATTGCTAACCAGAAGTTTAGCATGTTGAATTGTCAACTAGAAAGTGGCGTGTCATAAATTATACTATCTAAACACGATCAAGTGCTTATGTAAGTTGCCATAATTTTTGGGCAAACTAAGAAAGTTGACATTAAATTGTTGAGATGTGACGATTGAGGCCGCCATCAGGATTCTTATTATATCCGTTTTGATAAACCTGAAGTTTATTCTAGAGAAAAGAGAAGTGCTGAAACTCTCTCGTGTAGAAATTTCATTAAAGGCAAGACACTACAGTGAGATTGAGTATATTTGATATTGGAGATATAAACATTACTCAGAAGTTCAATAAAGAACTTAAATGTTCGTGTATGGATTGACTCTTTATTGAATGTCTTGTAGCCACATAATGATTTTTCTGAGTAGTTCTTGTGATCAACAATTACATTTTGATTATTATATAAAATCGTTGATCTCCCAAATTGGGCATTTTAATTCGGCACATTAAAAATCCAACTGCATCATATGTTACTCCCCGAAATATTTTGTTATTATACAAAAATGTCCATATAAATTCTCATCGGTGATATGAGAAATTTAGATCTAAGGTGAATATAATAATTTATTACCCATTAAATCTATCTGTTATTGATAGTTTTTACCACCTTAAGGGGATAATGATAAGGAAAAGCTGGTAAAAACAGACAAGTATGTTATCCTCAACTGAACCTGAAGTTCAGCGGTTTGTTTTCAATATAAAATACATCAAATAGAGGTTCATAAAATTAAAAATAATGGCATTCATTTAGTTATGAAGATGTATTACGATACCAGTTTGATCACCTTGTCTAAATGTGACATTACATTGGGATCTATGATTTAATTATAGACAGATTAGCCCTATTTGTGGTATAGCGTGCTATAAATTAGTCATAGATATTATATGTTATTAAAATTGAAATTCTTGTCAAATTGAACAATAACTACACATGGAATGTAGTGTGGAAGTCATATCGGTTCACATATTTCAAATAATAAGAAAATGACAAGTATGAGCAGTTGGTACTCTTATGGAGTAAAGAAATTTGTATGTCCCTTAAGTGACATAGAAATCTGAATGATAATCGATGGCCTATATAGAAGAGGAATGGTACCATATATATTCAGATATCACTAATCAGTACTGACAATATCGCGAGATGTTGAAATTATATCGATATGGTTAAGGAACCGATATGCATTTGCGCGCTAAGTTTAATGGACTAGAAAATGAGGATATTATATGCAAGTCCTAGTTTTGATTGTCGACATATAATCTTTGATTATAAATGAGCTCATGGACCTGAAGGTCATATATTGACCTGAAATCAATTGAAATTATGAATATTGTAAAAGAAACTGTACAGTTTGCATTTTGAGTCATTATCATGTGCATATAGAGAGTAAGTTCAACATTGCATCTTAGTTTTGATATATACATTATTATTATTGCATTATTGTTAGACTATGTTGTTTAGAATTAGTTACATATCATTTGCATGCACATGATTAATTATCTTGTTCTACTTTGATAAATGTTTAAAGGAGAAGTATATATTTTATTCCTGCGAGGATATCTTCCTGAAGGAGCCTCTTATGAATGATCATCATTTGTTAAATGGTTGATCAATTGAGTTTTAAGAACTCGTGACGAAATATATAAACCTCTACAATACGATTGAAAGATATCGTGATTAGTTCCAAAATGGAACATCAAAACTCCTTTAGAGTTTATTTGATGTCTCAACCTGAAGTTTGAGCATATGAGAATTGAGATCTGAATGAGTTTCTTGTTAAACACTTGAAATGAGTTTATGGTCCAGAAGTATCATAACAATTGAAAAATAATGTAGTCAAAGTCTACAATGAGGATGTCAATACAATGGTTTAGCAAAGAAAATTACTGAAGGTATTTAATGGATTATTATTATCCAACAATTTGATTGCTTCTCCCGTAGAGATCTAATATATGGATGATTGCTACACTTTTTTTTCCTTTGACTAGGTTTTTGTCCCTACGGGTTTTTCCTATCAAAGTTTTTAACGAGGTAGCACTACAAGCGCATTATTGATATGCTATATTAATGATTGTTGAGATGACAATTGTTTTAGACATAATATTATGTCATGTTAAGAGAAGAATTGAACTTATTTTCTCTCACTATTTGGTGTATTACCTGAAATGAAGATCAAGAGTTGTCATGAATGACTACATCCGAATTGTGAGTTCTAAAGCAATGTGAAGATTGAAATTATCAAGTATATGAAAATTTCAAGTTTATCAACTACAATGGATTCTATTCAACGATCGAGAAGTTACGTCAAAGCATGATTCATTTAAAGTTATATACAGTCATGTTATCATCAGGGGGAGTAGCACGCGATGTACTCTTTTTCCTTGTCTATAGTTTTGTCCTACTGGGTTTTCCATGGAAAGGTTTTAACGAGGCAGCTTGTTATGCGTGTGTTTGGAGATTATTGTACTCTATTTCTTTCTAGTGTTTTTCCCATTGGGTTTTTTTAGTAAGGTTTTTAACGAGACATGTTCTTCAGTAATGAACATCCAAGGGGGAGTGTTATGAAATATTATTATATGAATGTCCATATCTTATAGGATACTAGAATATATTATCTTATAAAAACTCTACCCCTATTGTATGTGTATATATACCCCTTATAATGGAATAATAACATAGATCCGTCTCCCTTACTTTATCTCTACCTTCTCTTTATAATTCTCTCCCTTTGTTTCACAACAATGAAAGATATTTCCGTGATAAAATCAATTATATTACTTCCGTCTTTCAAAGTTCTTTATATTTCGATCTATAAACGGTCAAAGTTTTGAAAGTTTGACCTATAAAAAATAAGTGGGTAGTTTGAATTGGATTGGTTTAGAGGTAGTATAACACACATCAATTAGGAATCTTCAAGTCTTGGGTCTTCAGTCTTCAGCCAATTAAAAGTGTAAAGTAGCCGTTTATCTCTCCCAAAAGAAGACCACTTACAGCCTGTGAAGTTGAATATGTGAGCTGTGGATTGGATTTTTGAGGCGCACGGCCTAATTAATTACACAAATGAGTTTAAAATGAGTTGACCGTTTATGATGGTAATATGCTTGTGACGGACTAAATATGACCATTTTATGATAAAATAGTAATCATCCATAAAATATTACAAGTCATATAGTGGTTATATTTTCCATAAAAATGGTCACATTTGCTCCGTCACAAGAATGTGGCGAAAAGTGGCCGTCACAAATGAGTATTTATGATATTTTTTAGAGTACAAGTGGTATTATTTGATATGTATTCTTAGAATATGCCTTGAATCTGTCCGGATTCCGATCTAATTTAGTTTCCTTATTTGTTTAGGAAACTATTATTTAGTTTCTTTGTCTGTTTAGGAAATAAGTATAGGATTCCTATGTCTGTTAAGGTTTCCTAAATCTGTTTAGGAAACATCTGTTATGAGAGTACTATATAAACTCTGATAAGCTGTCTGTTTTATTCATTCAGAAAACCGTATGAATCATCTGAAATCTGAATACTCTGACGAGTATACTCTGAAATCTGTAATTCCTCAAGATCAATAATATTCTTCCCTTCTGCCGGTGAACGTAGCTAACGAGTTGTTAGTGAACTATGTAAATTTATTGTCTTTCTTCACATACTTATTTATCTTTCTTACATCCGTTATAACAAACTGGTATCAGAGCCAGATTTATCTGGACTCCTGAATCTGGTAAGATAGATGTCTGAAATCAGCGTGAAGATTGATAAATTCACGGGGAGGAATATATTGAATCCGTGGCCGATCAAGATGCGGATCTTGTTGAAACAACAAGGGCTGAGGGTGTCGTTTCCGGGAAAGTCGACGAATCCAATCACCCCTGAGATGACCGTTTTGGAGGAGAAATATGTTTGTGTTGTTAGGTTCGTGTTTGATCCTGGCAAAGAGCATTGGCAAACTGTGAAAAGAATTTTCTGGTACCCCAAAGGTACATCTGGTACTTGCTAAAATTTGGGAGTATCCGATTGCCCTGTGGTGGGCAATATCTGAGGTAGAAGGGAGGGGGAAAGGATCATCTGGTACATCTGGCACTAGTTTTGTGCGTCTGGTACATCTGACACTACTTTTGTGCGTCTGGTACATCTGACACTTAGAGTAGGCGGTGGGTCGTGCCGTGCCGGCCCGCGCCCCAGCCCGTTGTGCCAGCAACAAATTTTGGTCCGGTCCAAGCCCGGTCCGTCGGTCCACTGGGTCGTGCCGTGCCGGCCCGTCCACCTCTACCCGCTGCCGCAGCCCGACCATTAGCCCGGGAAAATCGGGCTCGTGCCGTGCCTGGCCCGTGGGCTCGGTCGTGCCTGACCCGGGCCGGCCCAATGTAATTTTTTTTTAAACAAAAAAAAATTTGATTTTTTAATAAATAAATTATGAATAATGAATAAGAAATATTAATAATGATTTAAAAATATATAATTTATTAGTTACTTAATTAATAATGTATAATCAACTAAATATTAATGTAATTAATTATAAATATTAACGTAATTAATTATATATTCGAATGAGACCCCGTGCTTGGGCCGTGTCGCCGTGTCAGGCCCGCCGTGCCTAACTCGGGCCGTGCCACCCCGTGCCCGTGCCGGGCCGGGCCTTGACACGGAGATTTCTCTATTAGACGCGCCGTGGCCCGCCTCCCTACCCGTCGTGCCGGACCCGTGCCGACCCTAACTTTCGCTCGGGCTCGTGCCGTGTTGGGCCGGATTCGTGCCGGACCCGTGCCGCCCGTCGTGCATTTGGCCCGACTGCCAACTCTACTGGCACTATTTTAGTGCGTCTGGTACATCTATCACTAGTTTTGTGTGTCTGGTACATCTGACACTATTTTAGTGCGTCTGGTACATCTGGCTCTAGTTTTGTGCGTTTGGTACATCTGACACAGTTATGGTGCATCTGGTACATCTGTCTGATTGTGAGATAATTCAAGTTAAGGTGGAGATTTGTTAGAATATGCCTTGAATCTGTTCGGATTCCGATCGGATTTAGTTTCCTTATTTGTTTAGGAAACTGTTATTTAGTTTCCTTGTCTGTTTAGGAAATAAGTATAGGGTTTCCTATGTCTGTTAAGGTTTCCTAAATCTGTTTAGGAAACATCTGTTATGAGAGTACTATATAAACTCTCATAAGTTGTCTGTTTTATTCATTCAGAAATCCGTCTGAATCATCTGAAATCTGAATACTCTGACGAGTATACTCTGAAATCTATAATTCCTCAAGATCAATAATATTTTTCCCTTCTGCCGGTGGACATATCTAACAAGTTGTTAGTGAACCACGTAAATCTGTTGTCATTCTTCACGCGTTTATTTATCTTTCTTACATCTGTTATAACACGTATTTAACCCGTTATAAATTTAAGACGAATAGTTCTCATCTTAGATAAGAATTTGTGCTCATGTATTCATATAGGACAAGAGTTTCATCATTTGTTAAGATGTTTTGCTTTTAATCTCATTCACCTATTTAATCAAGTTTCTTATTTAAGACGGATATGCCTATCTTAAACTAGAATGTGTGAAGTTATTATAACTAATGACCCTTTTTTTATACTATTTTCATCTAGCCGATTGTGTTAAGTTCAAATCTAATGCTCCAAGTAGTGCTGGCAATGGGCCGTGTTGTACCGTGCTTGGGACGGCCCGTCGTACCTAGTCGGCAAGCTAGCCCGGCCCAAGCTCGGTTTTTTGTGCCTTTGGGCCGTGCCGTGTCAGGCCCGAAATCGTAAACCTTTTCCGTGGTCAGCACTTGGCCCGACCAAAATTCGGGCGGTGCCGTTCCTGGGCTCGGGCCGAGTCGTGCCTCGCCCGATTGGCCCCTTTTTGTATGTTTTGCATGGGGTATTAATAAATGATTAAAAAAATAATAAGTTTTTTTATATAATAAGTTTATATATTTAGTAATTGACTGATTGTAATTAAAAGAGTTTATAATTATATTATAAAGGGATTGTAATTTTTAAGTATGTTGAAGAATATAAATAGAAGATTGTAAGATACGAGATAAATGATTGAATTGTTAATCAAATGAATTGAATGGAGGGAGTATTTATAGTGTATTAAATTAAAAATAAAAAATTACACTTAAAAGTGGTAAATCGGGTCGTGCCGTGTCGGGCAGTGCTCATGCCATTTTTCGTACCTAACCGTGATGGACTTCTCGGGTTCGTGTCGGGCTAAAAGCCCGCCTTTTTTCTTTTCCTTGCGCCGCGGCCCGCCTAAGGCACGCACGAGCCGTGCTCGGGCCGACCTGGTTTTCACCTCCGTGTCGGGTATAATATTGTTAAATAATTAAAGTGATTTTCTCGCTTATACCCTTCAACTTTTTCATTTTCTTACTTGTACCCTTCATTATTCGAAACAAACTTTAACCGACAATAACTCTTGGCTATGATTTCCGAAGACGGTATTTATTATTTCAAACCGTACGTCTTTACAATATCTTCGACTTGAAAAATAAATATTGTTTTTTGAATGTTTAGCTTGGACTTATGATCGGTCAAAGTCTTTTGACGGAATAAACTTTCACCGATGAGAATTCCCGAGTAAAAGTTTTGAATGCAATTTGTTTTTCTTCTCAACTTCATTGTGTTAACAAGTCGATTTGGGGAAAAAAATTAGCGTCTTATGAAATCGTAGCCAAGAGTTATTGGCGGTCATTGGTCAAAGGTTTTTTTTCCAAAAAAAGAGGGGTACAAGTGAGAAAATATAAAAATTGAGGTGTATAAATGAGAAAATCTCATAATTAAAATCTCAATTTATTTATGTAATATACAAAAGAAATGACTAGAACGGAATGAGTCACTTATAGAGAAGTAATAAATAAATGTAAAGAAATAACTAGAACACAATGAGTCACTAATATAGAATATAGAAATAATAAATAAAAGAATACAAAAATAATAAAGTAAAGATTACGAAGATTAAGATTTAAAGGGAGAGTCATGATGGAATAATACAATTTGAAAGTACGAAAATAATATTGAGAAATTTAGAAATTAGAATAATATAGGTTTATTATTGTAGAAATTTCACTACTAATTTATCTTCGTCAATATATTACCGCGAAACCGAAATTCAAACACCCACTTTAGAGGAGGATCAAATTTAGATAGAGTTAAAATAAAGGGATAATCAAATGTCAAAGTTAAACATTTTGATGAATACATTAATATAAATGTTGTTTTGATTCAAATGAGTGTTCTATATTATGGATAAGAATCAAACTCCAACCTTCCGGTTGAAATAAGAGAGCTTTACCTTTTCAGCCAATTCTTGTTCGTATTAATAAAAACGTTTGGTACTCAAATTAGGTAGAAACGTGGTGAATAGGAGAAGCAAATAAATTGTTAATCTATATATAACATGAAAAAGCATGATGAATATTATTTGAGCGACATGTTGTATAGTTAGGCACCCTCAGTCCCTCACATCACAAATTTGTGTTCCTTCTATGTCCTCAGCAAATTCAATTCAATATTTTATTAAAATTCACAAAATTAAATTATTATACAAAAAAGTATTTACAATTAAACATGAACGTGAAAGCCCAATACAAATGCAGACTACCAACGCCACCCAAACACACAAAGCCAGAAGTATCCAATAAGGACCAAAAGAAGTCTAAACAAATAGAGACGAAAAAATTAGCTAACCACACACGAGAAGAGAAAAAAATAGCTAGCCACATAGTTTTATAACAAATAGTCGAGTACATTGGTTTATAACAAATTCAAACAACAGAATATCGTGTTAATTTTTGTTATTTCTTTAATTAAATGGTTTCTTGTGAAAAAGGTTGGTAATTAGTAATTGAGTTGCTCTATTTACAACGAATAAGTATCAAAGCCATCATGAGTACTACCTTTTCCTTAACAAAATTCAGTTCATCTCATTGAATAAGGGGTATATCCGTTTTCAATGAAAACGGGTCAATCCCCTCGCACTAGGAGGCAAGTGTGAGGCCAAGTGAGAAGCTAAGTGGATACTCACTTGCTCTCCCACTTGCCTCCTTGTGAGAAGGAAATCGGCCCGTCTTCATCGAAGACGGATATGTATCGTATTCAATGAGAATTTATGAACAAAATTATACATTATCGTCAAACATACAACTACACATAAACGGGGCAAAAGAACTATGTCCAGTGTTATAAAATTGAAAAATAAATTAATAATAACAATAATGTTGAGCATTAACATGACCTTGAACCATGGAAAACTACCAATAACTAGTAGAACAGCATGACTAGTGTACGTATTTCTTAATTATGTAAAATCAGTAATATGAAATGAAATTCCGAATGCACTAAAAATGGAACATTTTTTCCTAACAATGTTTAAAACCAATATATAGGAATTGGGATTCGAACAGCAATCTACATCGGGAATATAGAGGACTGCACTATGCCACTATATGTCTATATCACCGATAAGAATCGAACTCCAACCTTTCGGTTTGAATAAGAGAGCTCTACCACCTTCGGAAATGCACCGTCTTAACATTTAGGCTTATAGTAAATCACTTCCCTTCGCTTAGAAAACAGATCACCTTCTGGGAATCCCCTGATAATAGTAAAGCGTTGTGTAAACCGTTTGTATCAAGGTGCAGACGATGAGCAACATAGCCGCTAACATTGAAATAACAGCCCAAGGACTCCTGAAGTATTGGTACTGCAATTGAGTTTTGTATAAATTCCACATTGTGTTGTAGGACGAATCCACCAAGTCATACAATTCCTGGTAATAGAAGTAGTCTGGCTGATCAAACTGCCTCCCGATTCTATTAAACATTACTATAATCTCGTCATCGCTTCCCAAATCATTGATTAAAATGCCTCTCCTCTCTAACAATTGAACGTCTTCCGGGCCTGTGATTAGCCTGCTCATGAGCTCTAAGTAGGATGCCATGTATGGTTTCCGATCAGGGCAACATCGCTCAAATGCGATAAAATTACGGAAATATGAATCACTCCATTTCGAGATGTGCAATGTCGGGATTTCAAAAACACCCATTGAAAATCTGATGTCGAGTAAGCTTGATGCATGAGTTTGGTTCTTGAATTTGACACCCACTTGGGCAAGTGAGGTAGCATTCAAAAGGAAGGTTCGTCTGGCGGATGTCGTCCTTCTAGGCGGGTCCATCACTTCTCTTTCTGCCGTGGGGCGGTAGAGATTGAGGAGTAGGTTTAGAAGATGGGCTCGATGTAGCCCACGTTCGATTACTGATACAGGTGGTTTGTCCAAGTACGACGAGTGAAAGAATTCTACAATCATTTGGACTAAGAAGTCATGAGGGAGGCTCGTGTCACGACCCGTGACCACCTCGAATAATTTCTGGAGGACGAAATATGGGATCTGATTTTCCAGGAGGACAAGGTCACGACGAACGGCAGACCTTATCCAGCTGAACATCAAGATAGGATCCTCCATCAAATCCAGGTCTTCCACGGGTTTGAATAGACCGTTTTCTGCGGTTATATTCGAATCAAACAGAGAAAAGTAGCGGATTAATAACTCGAGAATGAAACAACCGTCTAATATTAAAACCTCCAACAACGATCTGCTATCAAGCCCTTCTGCAGCTCCTCCAAAGTAACGCCTTGCCTCGTCCTCAAGTTCGGAAATGGCATCAACACAAGACTCAAGCAGAGCATTCTTGGTCTCATCTATGGCAGATACAGCATTATTGGAAGAAGTGAGGTGGGTCCTACTGAGGAGAGCATTCATGTAAACCCATTTGTGAGATTGCATATGGACGACCCTCGGATTGCGGTAGTGAGCAATTCCAATGCACACGATGCAGGGATGGAAAGGATGGTCGGAATCCAAATCACTGAGTTTAACAGAGAGACTGTAAAGACTCCATTTCGACGTCGTATTTGATGTCTCACTTAGTTTTGCCTTCAGGACCTGCAACAGATTTACTGAAATACTCTGCAATGTTACAAATAAGATCAATATCTACAAACACAAGAATGGGAAAACAACAGTATGTCATAAGATTAGTGAACTATTACTTACCATTTTATTTGAGCTTGAAACTTCAATCACTGTTATTGGTTTTGCAAGCGAGGGTTGTCTTAGTTATAGGGGGTTGCTAGTTCTTTGATTTACAATCGCGCAAATTCTCGTTGAAGACGGACTAATAAGAAAGACGAGCCAAATGTGACCATTTTAACAACAAATGTGATCATATAATAAACAACCCGTTTTAATTTAGAAAATGGTACTGATTACATTTCGTCTTAAATGAAACACATTGAACTCGAAATTTGCCATTGTTACAATTGTTAAACTTGCTGAACACTAAAACACATTTGTGTGCTTTGAAGTTTTTAATTTTTAATTTTTTAAAAGTTAGAGCAACTTTGATAACTTTATTACCTTTTACTTCACCAAAGTAAAATATACGAGTATTAAAACTCAAGTTATCCAAATGACCAAATGAAATGAGTGAAACTGGCCCGCCTGCTAAATTTTAAATATCCAAGTAAAACAAAACTTTTCTACTCTTCGATAGTTGTAACTATTCTTTATGTGGACACCTTATGTGAGTTGTGTCCTTATCGATCAATCTTTATATCCTACACCCATGTGTAGGATACTTCATACTCCCTTTAACCTCCCACTCCTTTCAACTCCTCATTTATTCTCTAACTTTCCATTTTTTATTCAAAAAATTATTAAAATTAAAATTAACTCTCACTTTTAAGAATCAGTTATCACTATTATATTATCATTAAGTGTCAATAGTGTTATATTCACTATATGATATAATCATATTCACTTCTAAGTTTAGTGAATATGACAATGTTGTTTAATGAATATGTGATATATAGTGTCATATTCACAATATGAAATTACTATATTCAATTTTCGTATAGTGAATAGGACAGTGTAGCCTCATGATTATGTATTATGTAGTGTGATATTCACCGCATATCTCTATTATATTCACTTTTCGTTTACTGAATACCACTCTATAATTTTATTAATACATATTATCTTGTGTAATATTTAGTTTGATCATGAACGTTTTCTCTGTTTAATTTATATCGAAACTACATAATGCAAAATATTTCATAGAAATAAAAATAGTTATATTATGTGATATGATATGAATATCTCATTATTATGAATATGTCATTCCGTAATATGTGAACAAAACTAAGATAAATACCGAAATATATCAAGTATGGTCTCTAATCGTAGAGAATTAAATATTATGAATAACGATATATTTTTTATAATTTATTATTTTACAAAATTTAAAATTTATCTATTTTAAAAAAAAATTAGTTAGGAGGGAGTACCATGCACCATACTCCTGGGTGCATGGTATAATTTACCCTTATCGATACTTTTCGAAAGCCAATTGAGCGGACTATTACATGCTTAGGTAAGACCCTGTTCTTTCCAGCTTAATTTCAGCTCATTTCAGTTCAGTTCAGCTCTATTCAGTTCAGTTCAACTCATTTCAGTTCAGTTCAGCTCATTTCAGTTCAGTTCAGCTTAATTTAGTTCAGTTCAGTTCACTTTAGCTCTATTCAGTTCGGTTCAGTTCAGTTCAGCTCAGCTTCATTCAGTTCAGTTCAGCTCTACTAAATTCAACTCACTTAAGTTATTATACTCATCTTAATTTTTTTTTTTTATTAATATTAGTTATTATTATTATTATTTTATTATTATTATTATTATTATTATTATTATTATTATTATTATTATTTTTCTTTTTATTATTATAAGATGCGCGCAGCTTTCATTAAAATAAAATGCAAAGTTTACAAGAAGTTGGTACTGGCACTGTGGGGGTTAAGCATCAGCATAACCTTGTTCGTGACACCTTATTCGACATTTGCTATAGGTCTGGTATTTCTACGGGTAGGGAGGTGGATATCGGTTTAGTTGACGGACACGGTGGATCTCTTCGTCCTGCGGATTTGCTGCTCTATTCCTTGGACAGAGGGCGTGATGTGTGTGTTGATTTGACAGGGTCTTCCCCCTTTACGCAGACTGGGCTGACTGATTTTGTGTCGGGACGGGTTGTCGCTGATGCTGCTCAGCGCAAGTGTACTAAGTATAGGGATTTGTGCGCGGCTGCTGGATATGGTTTCCTACCCTTCTCTTTTTCTTCACCTGGGGAGTTGGGTTCGGACGCTATTGACTTGCTCAAGCGGATCCAGAAATTCTCGGTATCTCAGGATGCAGGGGCACGGGTGGCCGCTTATATCTTCACTAGACTTAGTTTTTTTATAGCTAAGGGGTTGGGGCCCAGATTGTATCTCGGCTCCCCACCAACTTCTTGTAAACTTTACATTTTATTTTAATGAAAGCTGCACGCATCTTATTTTTTTTTTTTAAAAAAATAAAAATAAAAAAATAAAATAAAATAATAATAATAATAATAATAATAATCGGCTCATTGAGGCTATCTTGCATGCCTTGAATTGGCTCATTGAGGCCCGTGGTGGTGATGTGGGATTGTCTATGTTGCTAGTTGATTTCCAGAATGCTTTCAACCTTGTTGATCGTGTGACTATGCTTCCGCCGTCGTTGTCCGGTTCTTTCCCGTTGGGTGGAGTTTTGTTCCTCTAGCCCTGCCCGTCTTTATTATGGGGAGCATTGCTTGTGGTCTTGTCAGGGTGTTCAGCAGGGTGATCCGTTAGGCCCTTTGCTTTTCGCTTTGGTTTTGCATCCCTTAGTGTGCAAAATACGGGACTCTTTTGATCGTACTATGCATGCCTGGTATTTGGATGACGGCACCATTGTTGGGGACACTTTGGAGGTGGGGGCTGTTTTGGATTTGATTATGGTAGATGGGCCTCGTTTTGGTCTCCATCTTAATGTGGCTAAGACTGAGGTCTTTTGGCCCATTGAGGATCCTCGGAGTCGGCTTTTCGGTGTTTTCCCCCCTACTATTGCCCGGCCCTTGCGTGGTGTCTCGGTTTTGGGTGAACCTGTCAGTACTTGTCCTATTTTCGGCAGTGAGCTTGTGGCGAGGAGAGTGACTAAGACCATTGAGCTTGTGGATTTAGTCGCGAGGATCGAGGACCCACAATGCGAGTTGCTTCTGCTCCGTGCTTGTACTTGTATTTCTAAGCTCTATTTTTCTCTTCGTACTTGCTCCCCTTGAGTATTTGGGTATGTCCATCTTCGCTTTGATGCAGCACTTCGTTCTAGCTTGGAACGTATTGTCACCGCGTCTGGGCCTGGTTTTAGGGATTGGCAGTGGCGCTTTGTCACATTCCCTTTTCAGTTGGGTGGGCTCGGTGTTTATGCTGCGGGAGATGCTTTACACTATGCTTTTGTGGCTTCCCGTTTGCAGTCTGCAGTTTTGCAGGCTACGCTCCTACGGCCTTATGGTATTGTAGATACTGGTCCTACTTTTGACGATGTCTTGCGGGTGTTTTCGGAGGCTACAGGTTTTGATTTTTTACGTGATCCTAGTGAAATCGCTGCCCCTAAACTTATGAAGAAATTGGCACATATATATTTCGCGACGGTTGCTGCTTCTTCAGAATCTGTTTTCTCTTTGACACCGCGTCAGCTTGCGTTGTGGAAGTCTCAGCAAGGTGCCCACGCCTTTGATTGGTTGCGTGCGGTTCCTATCTCTGGTTTGGGTCAGACGATGAACAGGAGGACTTACCGTAGTGTACTGGGGTATCGACTGGGTGTTCCGTTATTCACGGTATCTAGGTCTTGTCCTGCTTGCTCTCAGGTGTTTGCTGATGATGTGTATGGGGACCACGCTGTTTCTTGTACTGGTACTTTGGGGGTTAAGCATCGGCATAACCTCGTTCGTGACACCTTATTTGACATATGCTATAGGTCTGGTATTTCTACGGGCAAGGAGGTTGATATCGGTTTGGTTGACGGGCATGGCGGGTCTCTTCGTCCTGCGGATTTGCTACTTTATTCCCGGGACAGAGGGCGAGATGTGTGTGTTGATTTGACAGGGTCTTCCCCCTTGACTCAGACTGGGATGTCCGATTTTGTGCCGGGACGGGTTGTCGCTGATGCTGCTCAGCGCAAATGTGCTAAGTATAGAGATTTATGCGCGGCTGCTGGCTATGGTTTCCTACCCTTTTCTTTCTCTTCGCATGGAGAGCTCGGCTCGGATGCTGTTGACTTGCTCAAGCGGATCCAAAAATTCTCGGTATTTCAGGATGCTGGGGCTCGGGTGGCCGCTTATATCTTTACTAGGCTTAGTTTTTCTATAGCTAAGGGGGTGGGGGCCCAGATTGTCTCTCGGCTCCCCACCAACTTCTTGTAAACTTTACATTTTATTTTAATGAAAGCTGCGCGCATCTTATAAAAAAATAAAATAATAATAATAATAATAATTATTATTATTATTATTGTTGTTGCTATTATTATGTTTATTATTATTATTTTTTCAACTCAGTTCAGCTCCAATAAGCTTATTTCAGTTCAACTTTATTCAGTTCAGTTCAGTTCAGCTCCATTCAGTTCAGTTCAGTTCAGTTCAGCTTCATTTAGTTCAGTTCAGCTCAGTTCAGCTCTATTAAGTTCAGTTCAGTTCAGTTCAGCTCTAAAATGTCAGAAAGAACAGGGCCTAAGTATAAATCGGAGGATGATTTATAAGTCGCCTTTAAAAGTTACTCGAAAAGTTTTTAAATACCTATATCATAATTTTTGTCTAAGCCCTGTTCTTTTCGGCTGAAACGAGCTGAACTGAGTTAAATGGAGTGAGCTTAATTGAACTAAATTGAATGGAGCCGAGTTAAAGTAAGACTTAATTTTGTGAAGAAATGAAGTGAATAGAACTGGCTAATACTAAACTAAAATGTGTTGAATAGAGCCGAGTCAAATAAAACGAGCTGAAATTAAGCTTGAATGAACATGGCCTCAGTACGATCATTTTGATAGTAATTACTGTAAATGTTATATTATTGAATGAATATTACAAGGGATAATTACAAGATATATATAGGATAAATACATAGCTAATTAAGGTTAGTATATGAATGATTTATGCTAATTGATACTGATTGATATATATGAGAATATTGTCTAAAGTTAGGGGGTGTTTGGTTGGGGGTGTTGGAATGGAATGGAATGAATTTGAGTCATTCTAGTGTTTGGTTGTGGTGTTTTGGAATGGAGTTAGAATCCATCTTCCTACTTCTAAATCCACCCATACCCCTTAAAATATCATACCCTCCTTCCTACTCAAGTTTCTAAATCCATCCCCCCTCCATACCATTCAAGAGTGAACCAAACAATAATTAGGTGCTATGGGGTTCTAAATCCAATCCACCTTGGTATCTCAATTCACTTCAACCATTCCGACCTTGTGAACCAAACGCCCCCTTAGTTGCTTAATTGTAGGGATTGCTATCATTGGTGTGATTGGTATCTTGTATAGGTGATACATTCCTAATACGTCCTTGCAAGTCGCACCTGCGAGGCATAAGACCGATCTTGAGTCGTAGTTCGTGACATCGTGCTCGATGAAGAGGCTTTGTGAGGGCTTCAACAAGTTGATCTTTGCTAGCAATGTGTTGCACTCGGATGGTTTGGCGTTGAATATGTTCTCGGACGAAGTGAAAGGATATAGCTACGTGCTTCATTCTCGAATGGAAGACTGGGTTCGCGGCATAGTGGGTGGCACAGAGATTGTCACAATATATGGCAGGAGGTTTGGTGACGGTGATCTTGAGTTCCGTGAGGAGAGACTTAAGCCAAATCGTGTCAACCGTTGTGTCATCTAAGGCACGAAATTCAGCTTCCGTTGACGACCTAGCTAATGCGCGTTGCTTTTTCGAGGACCAAGAAATAGGATTTCGGCCTAAATAGATAATATAGCCTGAGGTGGATATGTAATTGTCTTTATCGCCGACCCAATCGGCATCACAAAAGGCATGTAAACAAAGTGGTGTTTGGCGATATCATTGGATGCCATGGGTGATGGTTCCTTGGAGGTAGCGAAGAAGTCTTTTGAGTGTGGTTCAGTGGAGGTGTGTTGGGTGATGCAGGAATTGAGCAAGGCGGTTGACAGTGTAAGCAATATCGGGTCGTGTGAGGAAGAGGTATTGAAGGCTCCCAACGAGTGCTTTATAATTAGAGTCATCGACACTGGGTTTTGTATCATCACGAACTAAGTGTGGGTGGGTAGACATAGGCGTGGATGTAGGTTTGGCATCAACCATCTTGTATTTAATTAGAAGATCGCTGATATATTTGGATTGATTTAATTGTATTTCATTTGTATTTGGTACAACTTCTACACCTAAAAAATATGATGATGGGCCAAGATCTTTGATTGAAAACCGGGTTGCAAGGAAGGTAATAAACGTTTGTATTGTAGATTGGTTTGGGCCTGTGACGATTATGTCATCGACGTAGACTAAGACATATAGGCAGGTAGTATTGTTGTTTAAAATAAAAAGATATTGGTCGGAGAACGATTGTTGTAGGCCGTAGAAGTATAGGTGGTTTTTGAGCTCGGTGTACCAAGCTCGTGGGGCTTGTTTTAGACCATATATCGCTTTCTTAAGTAACAAACAAAATCGGGTTTGAGGGGGTTAATAAATCCAGGTGGTTGTTCCATACAAACATTGTCGGTTAAATGTCCTTGGAGAAAGGCGTTGTTCACATCGAGTTGACGTAGATTCCAAGAGTGAGTGACGGCAAGGGATAAGATGAGACGTACCGTGGTTGGTTCAACGACGGGACTAAAAGTTTCAGTGTAGTCAATTCCGGGACGTTGATGAAAACCTTTGGCTACTAAGCGAGCCTTAGTTGCTTGAGAATTCCATCGGGATTGTATTTAATGCACTAGACCCACTTGCATCTAATCACGTTGTGAGTTGTGTGACGAGGGACAAGTGACCATGTTTGATTTCGATAAAGAATATTCCTTCTGCAAAGCAGCGCGCCATTGGGGAAAAATAAGGGCTTGTTTGGTGGTTTTAGGGAGATAGTGTGGTCACGGGTTGGAGGTGGCAGAGGCTAGTTGAGCGTACTTCGGGTTTGGTACGCGGATGTTGTGGGATAGGCGAGTACCATAAGTATGGGTGGGATGGGAGGGGACTGGGGATACATGAGGAGTGGGAGCATGCGAAGGAGAGGGAGAGGTTGGGGGAGTGGCAGAAGAGGAAGGAGAGAGAGATGGAAGTGGGGTATCGTGGGGAGTTGTGGCAGTGAGGGGTGTGGCAGCGGACATGGGAGTATCAGAAGTGTTGGGAGACTGAGTGGAGCGAAGTGTTAAGTGAGGGGTATCAATAGCAGGTTGGGGCACGGGTGTGGGTGTGGGTAGGACAGGAATTGAGAGGGTACACCATTCATTAGGGTGGGTGATTGGTGAGGCTGTTGGGGAGGACACGAGTGTGAGATAAGGGAATTCATCATCAACGAATTTTACTTGTCATGGGGTATAAATAGGGTTTGTTTTGGGATCAAGACAGTAAAAGGCGCTTTGAGACGTAGAGTAGCCAACGAAAATGAATGGTAATGATCGATGTTCCATCTTGTGTTTGGTGTATGGTATTAACCAAGGGTAGCAAAGGCACCCAAAGTTATGAAGTTTTGTGTAGTCGGGTTTTGTTTGAAGAAGTTTAAAATGAGGAGACTGATTTTGTATAGTTTGTGTAGGCAAGCGATTTATGAGATAAGTAGCGGTGCTAAATGTGAATGGCCATAGGGTGGTGGGCATGTTGGCGTGGGTAAGAAGAGATAAACCGGTTTCGACAATGGGTCGATGGCGTCTCTCCGCATATCCATTATGCTCGGGAGTATGTGGTGGAGACGTGTAGTGGGATATGCCATCTTTGAGAAGAGTGTGGTGAAGTTTAATGTATTCGCCGTCATTTTTAGAGAAAAAACGGCGAATGGGCTTGTTAAATAATTTTTCTACGAGAGTTTTGAATTGGTTAAATATAAATGTTGCGTCAGATTTTTGTTTTAGAGGAAATAACGAAATGTATTTGCTAAAATGATCAACGAAAATAGCGTTATATTTGTAGCTTTCACGGGATGGGACAGGCAGTCCACAAATCAGAGAAGACGAGGTCGAGCGGTGCAGTAGTGGTGAAAGTGGAGGTTGCAAATGGTAATTTGTGACTTTTATTCATATTGCAAGCATTACATTCAGAAAAATCGGAAATGCGGTAAGAAATACTATTGTTAATAATTTAATAGTATAGTAGGAGGGATGTCCAAGTTTGTGGTGCCATGATAGCGGTGTTGGTCGTTTGACGACAGGAAATGCTTGCGGTTTGGTGGAGCTCCATTCATAGACTCCGTTTCTAGAGGGGCCGTGAAGCAAGATCGTCCCCGTCGTAGATTCTTTGATAAAGAAAGAATTTGGTGAAAATATATCATAGGCATTATTATCTTGACAAATTTTCGAATTTGACAGAAGATTACAAAAAATGTTTGGGACATGTAAACATTTTTTAGAGTTAAGAGAGAGGTAGAGGAGAGAGTAACAGAACCAATGTTGGCAATGGGAAGAGCAGACGCGTCTCCGATGATAAAATTTTCTGAGCCCGTATATGGAGAGTGAAGTTTGAGAGTGTCAAGGTCAGGGGTTATATGGTACGAAGCACCACTATCGAGGAGATAAGGTGAAGACGGATTTGGTAAGGCTTGGATTGCGGTGTGGGCTTGTGGTGATGGCTAGTTGTAACGATTTGTGTGGGTGGGGGGGGGGGGTGAGGCATAACGATGTTGGGGTAGATACGACAAAAGTCGGGACAAAAGGCTAGGATGTGGCCTTAGGAACGACACCATTGGCATTTGCCTTTGAAGGGTTTGGCATTGGGATTGGGTTGGGTGGGTTGTCGTGTGTTGTTGTTATTGTTGGTAGTCTAGTTTGTGTTTCGTGTGTCGTGACGATGATTGTTTTGGCGATAGGCGGCGTTGGTAGATGGTTGAAAAAGGGTCGATGTGGGTTGTTGTTGTTTAATAATGAGATCACGTTGGATTAGTTTTTAAGTAAAGATTCAAAACTAATTGGGGTGTGTCGAGCTCTAACGGTGTCGATGACGGCTTTTTAGGTTTCATAGTCGAGACCTTTTAGGATTTTTGAGATGACTTCTTCGGGATCGATAATTTTTCCCATAAGAGCTAGTTGATCGATGCAAGCTTTGATGGTGTTCATGTGTTCAGTGATGGTTTGATCGGAGGTTTTGACAATAGAGTAAAGACGATCTTTGAGGTGGAGGATATGACCACGGGAGGGGTTGGCGTATGTCGTGGCTATGATGTCCCAATCCTCTTTCGAGGTCTTGGCACGAACGATAAGGGACCACACAGTGGCGGTTAAGGTCCCCATGAGCGCACCTAGGATGAGGTCGTCTTGTTTTAGCCAAGTTTGATAGGCCGAGTATTGGACTTCGGTTTTGTCAGCGTTGACGATGGTGGTTGGGGGTGCAGAAATGGTTCCATCGAGAAAGCCGAAGCCGAAGAGGCTGTATCCAAATAAGATGTGAGATAGTTGGAATTGCCAAGAGGTGTAGTTGAGTGTGTCGAGTTTGACGCAGTTATTGATGTTAAGGGAAGTGAGGGGTTTGTTTGATTCATGAGGGTTGGGGATGGTGTTGCCGTGGGAAGCCATTGTGGTGGGTTGTTTGGCTGTTGTTGTAGGTAGAGTTTGATTAAAGGAGTGGGGATGGTGGCTGCTACTAAGGGGTTCTTATTAGCTCTTTGATACCATGTAAATGTTATATTATTGAAATAATATTACAAGGGATAATTACAAGATATATATAGAATAAATACATAGCTAATTTAGGTTAGTATATGAATGGTTTATGCTAATTGATACCGATTGATATATATGAGAGTATTGTCTAAAGTTTGTTGCTTAATTGTAGGGATTGCTATCATTAGTGTGAATGGTATCTTGTATAGGTGATATATTCCTAATAATTACGAGCATTTCCAACGTCACATCAGTTGTCGTTCCCAAATTCAGAAACATTCTCGTCCCAACTTAGAATCGTTTAGAAACCGTTAAAGGATATTTTCAAAAGCAAAGAGTTTTAGTCGAATAGTAGCTAAACTGTAACAAACAAGCTAGAAATCTGCTTTATTTTTCAATCAACTCGAACAATGTGAAATAGGATACTCACAAGGTAACAGCATGACAGTGGTTGCGCCTTTTGGAAGAGAAGGAGGAATCCTTGCGCCACTTCATGGTGTCTGGCTTAGGGCAAGTTGCGAGTAACGCCCTGTTTTCTCTCCTCATTTATTAGAAGTAGTTACCTCGGGTATTCGTTCCAAGCTATATATCGGAGTCAACTTATATTCTCTCTCTTTACATTCTAACCGTGGATTTTATAAATCCAACACTACATCTTTGATCTTCCGACAACGTAAACCTCGATTCATGTTGAGAAATCATAGCCATGCGTTTAACAAAACAATTAAAAGGAATTTTAATACACTCGAGCAACAATTTTAGGTAAAAATGACTTTTGCAATCTCGTCTTCAGTGTCTAACATTTTAAGGTTCTGAGGATGTAGTAATCCATATTTTATATCTATTGACTTAGCAATTCTCACGTTTTAGGATTAATCAAACGTACGAATAATTCAATGGATGTTGCATTCATGCATTATGTCTAAGCCACATTTAATTAGAGGAGACCGCACTAGGAGCGGGCGAGATTGGGTGATCGTCTAAATTCCAAGTATGTACTCTCATCCCTTACTCGGATCATTGATAGTGGACGACCTTATTTACTATCATCGAGAGTCACTCTATACATGGTGTGCTAAGGGGAACGAATTTGTAAATTTAGTGCTTGTGTCAATTCTTAATTATGCTTTATTTGACATTAGCTTTTAATATAAGGAGATTCGTGCGCGATTGTTGTCATGTGCGGGTACGCGCGAGGGTGCCAATGTCATAATCTCTTCCAACAAGATATCTATAGTTTCTTTACAACAGTTATTCTAAGTATATTGTGTTTATTTGACTTATTGATTGAATAATAAATGTCAAGTTTTATAATTTATTCCTACGATTATTACAGGAGATACTTCCACAATTTATTATGTTTGATATATGAAAGTAAAGAACTTCAAGTTAATACGTTACAAGTATGTAAGTATCTGAGTAGACTTGCCAATATAAATTAAAGTCGAAAAGTAGACCTAAAATATCTTAATGATAAAAACGAATTCACATGTTAGGTTAATCTAATGGATGCGCATATTGTGCATTTAACCCAATTCAATTAACTTTTGCACTTAACAAACATGATTGATTAGTAGAAGCCGTGTAGAGCCGGCGGGATTGAGTGTTTGTTTAAGGAACTTCGCACCCTCACACCTTACTCAGATTTATGAGTAGTGGATGTTGGTATCCATGGCATAAGAGAGTCATTTTAGACATAAAATGATATGAGGAACAAGTCTTTATCTTTAGTGTCTATGACAACATTGTTTTGTGGTATGTTTAGCCAAGTTAAAAAGTTAATTCGAACGGTACTCAAGCACTTTATAATTGCTTGGTGGTGACTTCGTCAATCACAATATGCTCATTTTAGATCTTCATCGAAATGAAATCGATTAAGCTAAAACAATCTAGTTAACATGATTGTGTGGTGGCCACCGCTCGCGGATGCGCACGTTCTTGTAAAAATAGCTCAATAATTGTCTTTTGCTATCCCACATGAAAAGAATAAGACAAGTCCTTGTTGTTTATAAACTATTCTTTCCCTTTTTTTTTAGGTAATAATGTAAGAAATATTTTAAATCAAAACAGCCAACGAGCAAGGAGTACAAACACCATCCTACATATGCCAATAAGGACAAGGGCTACAAGAAAACTACAAACATAACAGAAAAAACACCTACATTAAGCCTCTATACTTGCAACATTGAAAATCAACATGTTTGATCTTCCCACACTGAATGATCATCAATCTCATTCTAATCTGCAATATAACCTCTTCAATCAATTTATCAAGATACACGACATATCTATCAACTCTACATCCGTTCTTTTTAATCCAAATACCATATTGAATTGAACAGCCTTAATCATAGACCAACACACCTTCCTTATAAAACCCGAGTCTGTCGTTATTCATAGCATATGACCCGCAAATTGGGCTTATAGACTTGAGAGTAGGTAAGAAATCAAGCACGTGGCCTAGAATTTCCGCTTTGTCAGTTGCTAAGTGGATCAATCTGTATCCGCATGCCCAAAAGTGAATAACATAGTTTAGTATATTGGCAATGCTGAAACAGATGGTGATGGTTCCCCTCATAAGAGGCACAAAAGCCTGTCCAAGGTCAACAACCTTCCTTTCCACATAAGCTAGTAGAAAACGTTATGCTTAGCAATGTTGAGTATATTCCAGACAATTTTACGTCAGTCCACCTTTTCCTCATTGTTTACAGAAACCCAATCATATCCTTGAGAGATACAATATTGTTCTTCAGGGCCCAACCATTTCCCATTGATTAGAGCAGGTCTTAGGATAATTTTCACTTCACAGATATTCTTCCAGGACCAGGAGCTATAATTACTAGGTTCATAAATAGCGAGTCCCTCCCTTTCAGATAAATCTTATCAATCCATTTGATCCAAAGATGATCATTCTTAGCAGTGATCCACCAAGCTAACTTCCCTACAGCAACCACATTCCAAAGTCTACTATAAAATAGACATAACCCTTCACAATCTTTACCTTTGCACAGAGTGTTCCAGGCCACCAGAGGAGCCTTTGAAAAGGTCTCCTCTCCTTCCCATACGAAGTTTCTGCAGAGAGCCTTCAGATAATTCATAATTCCCATAGGAAGTATAAAATTTTGAGCCCAGTAATTGTGAATGCTGTTAAGGACAGCCTTTGCCAAGGTGAATCTACTAGAGTAGGAAATATTTCTTTTATTCAATCCCCTGATTCTAGCAATCATTTTAACCGCAAGCATATTACCATCAGTTTTAGAATGCCTCATATGAGAAATAGTGACTACTAGATATTTAAAAGGGAGTGAACCATTCTTGAAGCCACTATTGTCCAGAACAAATGCCTCATCCTCAGGATCAACCCCATTTAAATACCAAAAGGAATAATGAAAAAGACAATAAAACATATAGAGGAATGATGTTGCATTATATGACTTCTTCTCTTTTCTTGATTTATAGCAAGTTTGAAAATGCTAAACATATCTAGGAGGCTTTGAAAATCAAATACGACACCCATGATTTTTGAACTAAGAAGTATGCTTGTAGTCCTTGGTTGAGTTTTAAAATGTTTGATAATAAACCGGATTTGGATCAAGTACATGACAATAAATATGTTTGTTCTGAAATTACTACCGAAAAATAAAAATATGTGAAATGTTTCATTACAAAAAAAATCATAGAAAAGTGACGGGAATTCTGACGGAAAAAATGATTCGTTAGAAATCTCGGAAAACTGACGGATTTCTAACGGATTATTGACGGAAATAAATTTCTGAAAGATTATCCGTCAGAACCTGTTAAAGGATTATGGCGCGTTGACTAACGTCAATGGCGCTAAAAATATGTGACGAAATCTAACAGGTTTTCCGTCAGAACTAGCTTTAGTGACAACAATTCCGTCAGTAAAGTCAAAAACCAGTCAATAGGTTAGTTGACTTTAATGACGGAAAATCCGTCTGGACTTATAATGACTGAAGTTAATTTTGTTATCATTCAAAGGTGTTCTGACGGAATTTCCTTCAACAAAGTCAACATTACTGACGGAAATTTCACCAGGTAGCCGATTTTTTTTAAATATATCTGACAGAACTTCCGTTAGATAAAAAACTTAAATAGTTTGAAAAATCATGCGACATCACCCCTCATTTTCTCCAAATCGATTTCGCTTAGAACCATAACCCCCAAATCGCACAACACGTAAATCAAGTCCAACCACCGTCGACCACCGCCGCCACATCCACCTCCGAAGACCTCCGACATCTGGTAACTTTATCTCTCTTCCACTATATTCATTTTCTCTCTTTTCTCATTTTGTTGTTTATTAATAGTGCTCCTCCATTTCCCTAAGCCTACCGCCGGTTTGCCGCCTACCACCGCCACTGTTGTTTATTAATATATCTCTTGTTTTTTTTCTTAGGAGAACTTCTTCCTTTATTTTAATTACTCCTTCCATCTTAATCATTTGTTTGCCTTTTATTGACCCTAGGGCAATATCCCTTATTGATTTTTATGTTGAAATGATTGGTTTTTTGTGATTTTATGTTTATTGACCTTAGGATAGTAGACATTGTTATTTTTTATGTTGAAATTATTGTTGTTGTTAGAATAAAATTAGTGTTAGTTAGATCAATCATGTTCAATTTAATTAATTTAAATCAAATTTCAATGTAAAATGTTAGTGTAAATAGTTAGATAAAATATACAATTGTAGTTAGAAATGATTGTAAAATGTTATGTGTGTAATTAATTGAAATAATATAAGTTGCTATTGTTGTTGTGATGTTAAAATTATTATATGTGTGATATTAAACTATTACCCGTTCAAAAATTACTCATTAGGAGTAATTTTTGAATTGTCCTTGTTTTGGTCTGTCTTTGTATGTTTCAAGTCACTTAGTAGTAAACACGTATTTGTGATTTATCAATGAGGATAGACTTCAGTGACAATTGTTTAATGTTCTCTCAATGCATACGTGGAGTAATTATTTATTCTACATTATGTATTTAGAGAAGAAAGGGGAATTACTCCCGAATGTTTTCTTCATTTAATAAATCACAAGTGTTGTTTGCTAACGACTTGAAACGTACATTGATGGATTTCCGTTGGAATAATAAGGACCCAATTGAAACAAATAAAGTTTGCTTGTTAACAATTATTTATATTGGTGATAATAAATGTTTAATTTATTGTGTATTATTGTTGATTATCATTTTTGTTGATTAAGATAATGTATTTTTATAACATATATATATTATATTAAAATTTTGAAATGTAGATACATAATAACATGAAAAGATTATTACTTCAGTGAAATATTAGACGAAAAAAAGAAACCTAAGATGATATTTGCAAACGGGGTGTCGTTGAAACACACGGGCGTACTCCTTGCTTCTGGGTACATTGATCTGAAGCTCGAGTACGGTGCGTGCGCCGCTTTTCTTCTTTAATAAGTTTATTGAATTCGCGGCACAAAGTAGTGAGTTTAAGGATTTAGGTGAAATGAGGTGTCCATGTAAGAAATGTGATAACTTAAAATTTGGAGGGAAAAAGGATGTTCAAATTCATCTATGGTCGAATGGTTTTACCGATAGTTAGTGAGGATCCTTACCGAGCGTTCGTTGAAAATGCATTACGTGATAATGTTTATCAAATATTGGAGGATCGACTCAATCCCGACAACCTTAGCGATGTAGAAGTTCCTTATGAAACCCCAGATCGCCAAGTTTCTCCCTTCTTTAAAATGTTAGATAAAGCCGAACAATTAGTGTATGAGGGAAGTACTATGAGAATAGTAAATGTTTTATTGCTTTTCTGTCAGACAGCCAGAGAATTCTTTCGAAAATCCGTCAGAAAAGTCAATATTTTATTGACTTTCTTGACGAATTTTTTGTCTAAATAGTTAATAAAATATTGACTTTTTTTGTCAGACTCATTGACAGTTCTGACGGAAAATCTGTAAGGAAAGTCAATGTTTTATTGACTTTCTTGACGGAATATCCGTCAGTAAAGTCAATAAAAGCTTGGCATTGAACCCATAACACGTGTAAATGCTTTAGCTGACGGAAAATCCGTTACAATTGCGTTATTTGTGGCGAATCGTAGTGACAAGCATTCCTAGCGGATTTCCAGTGTTAACAACGGATTTTGACCGTCAATTTCCCTTGTTTTATTTTGTAGTGTTTCTAGCAGATTGTTTACTTGACAAATAATTATCGTCTTGACAAAACAATGTTCATAACATGAAGCATAAACAAAATGACTTTACTCCTTTGGAACTTGTTTCTCAAATCAAAATTGAATAAAAAAATAGGATTCAAACAAAAGGGAAATTTGTTGAACATTCCTCTTCAAATTCAAACTTGGTTGAGTCAAAAAGAAATTTTTAAAGGATCCAAAACCTTTTCTAAGAGTCCAAATCAACTTCATGTAACTAGAAACAATGGGACTCAAAAGGGATTTCAAAACAGAACTAAAAGGAGATCTTTTTACCTGTCGTAAGTCGAGTCATTCTTCAAGATTCTATCCGAAAGGTTTTCTCCAACTGGGAAACGTGAACATGTTAAATCTCAAGCAAATCTGGTTAAGTCTAATGATGTTATTGCCGGCGTCGTGTCTGAATTTAATCTTGTAAGCAAATTGTTTGAATGGATCGTCGTTACTGGAGCAACAAGACACATATGCTCCAAAAAAGGCATGTTTAAAGACTATCTAGAGGCCAGTTACCAATATTAGAATATGAGTGTTTTGGGTAATTCTAACTAACATCGTTAACGTCCAGGGTATATAAAGGGAAATTGATTCTCAAACTTACTTCTGGAAAGCCTCTTGAATTGAACATGTGTTGTACGTGCCTAATATTCGAAGAAACTTGATCTCTAGTGCCTGTATTCAACAAAATTGACTTTTAAATCTGATAAACTTGTACTTACCAAAAATGGAAATTTTGTTGGAAAAGGTTTTTATATCAGTGTCTTATTTGTAGGGCAGATAAAAAAATCCGATACGAATTTTTTATCCGAATCTGTTCCGGTTTCCGAATTAAAATTTCCAAAATATCTTGATTCCATTTAAATTGGATATCCTGTCCGGTTTTTTCCGGTTAAATTGGATCGGATATGGATTGGAAAATTTAAAAAACTAGATATTCGAATCCGATCCGAATTTTAAAAACCTTAAAAAAAGGGAAAAACTAGGGAACAAAAGTAAAAAAATTACTCTTTCTATGTTTTTTTATAATATTTATTTAATGTATTTATTTGATGTATTTTTAGTCGAGATAATTTCTCATCTCGCCTGAGACGCCTCTCTAATATCGCCATTCTCCACTCTCTCTTGTTGATTTTATAACTTCTTTTCCCAAAATATTAGTTAATTTCCAGTCATGATAATATCATATATATCCATGATGGATCATTTATTTTTTAGTTGTGAAAGAAAAATGGTAAAGTAGAAACACTAAAAGCTATCATTGAAACTTGAAATGATTAATTTTTTTCTAAAAAATAAACCGGATCAAATCCGGATAATGGAAACCGGATATCCGGATTTTCGGATACCGAAAATTCGGATATCCGGTTTATTCGGATCAGATCTGGATCAAAAAAATTAAAGAGTTTTAAAACCGGATATCCGATCTAGATTCTAAATTCGGATCGGATATCCGGTTTTTGCTCAGCCCTACTTATTTGTAATATACATTGAGACTATTAATAATAATTCGTGCATATTGCTGAGTATGTTTCCTTGTGGCATGCTAGAGTTAAACACTTGAATGTTGCCTCGATTATAAGATTGAAACAACATAACCTTAGCTTATTCCGAATTTAAGTAGCATTTGTTTTGACAAATGTGAAGTATGTGTTGAGGCTGAATTTGGTAATACAATATTTAATAAATTTGTGGATCGTTCTAACTTTCTTCTTGAACATATTCATTTTGAAGTAGGAGATATTAAGAGCACAATAAGTAGCGCTGGCAAGCATTACTATATTTCTTTTGATGATTTTTCTAGATATACAAAATTTTATTTGTTGAATTGAAAAGATGAAGATGAGGATAAATTTCTTATTTACAAGGCTAAAGTTGAAAATGTATTAGATCGTAAAATTAAAAAGAATTAGATCATAGAGGTGGAAAGTATGATGGTCATCAGCGGAAAAGATTTTGCGAGTTAAATGGTATTATTCATGAGTATACTAATCCTTATTCAACTAAACAAAATGGTTTTACGAAGAGGAAAAATAAATCTCTAAAAAATATGATGAATGCTATGTTAATTACATTTGGCATGCCTAATAACATGTGGGGGTGAAGCTGTCTTGTATGTTTATCATGATCTGGCTTGTGTGCCACACAAGAAAAAAAAGGGACCCCTTATGAATTATGGAAAAGGTATGCACCAAACTTGAATTATCTTAAAGTGTGAGGTTGTTTGGGGAAAATTGGGATTCCATATTTTAGAAGGACTAAACTTGGACCTAAGACAGTGGATGAGATTTTTATTGGTCATGCTTCAAATAGAGCAGCTTATTATTTCATTTTGAATATTTGTCTGCCTTTTGTTCGATTAGAGAATCTAGAGATGTCAAATTCTTTGAACACATATTTCCTATGAGATTAAATTCTTGTTTACCTGTTGTACTTACATCTACTTCTTCTTTGGCTAATGCTTATATCACATTTGATAGTGCGGAACCTAGAAGAGGTAAACGTAAACGAGTTAGAACTCCAACCAGTTTTGGCGAGATATTTATACTACTTTACTTGCACAACATAAATCATCAATTCAGATGAATATGACATATGTGCTTTCATATTAGAAAAGGACCCCAGAAACTACAAGAATGCCTTGAAATATGTGGATTCTACTTTTTGATTGGAGGGCATAAACAGTGAAATTAACTCTATTTGAGTAATAATACTTGAATTTTGACTGATCTACCTAGAGGTTGTAACCTTTGGGTGATAAATGAGTGTTTAAAAAGAAATTGAAATTTGATGGTACCATTGACAAATACAAAGTTATTTTGGTAGTTTGTGGAAATCGCCAAATCAAAGGTACAGATTTCCCGGACTCTTATTCATCTGTGACTAAAGTGGCTACTATTTGAGCACTAATTGCACTTGAATCTATTTATAATCTTGTTGTACATCAAATGGATGTTAAATTTGTCTTTTTAAATGGTAACTTGTATGAAAAGAGTTATGAGTCAACCTGAGGGTTGACTGGTTCTCGGACAGGAAGAGAAAGTGTGTAAATGTGGTACCCGGCGGGACCATGGAAGGAACGAGGACAAGCGTAGAAAAACGCATTTATGGAGTCGCCACCTATTTTTTGGGAAATTGGAACCGTTCAAATACTTTATGCCATGTCAAGACATAAAGTAATGACATGAACACTAAGAACTCGTTACCCTTAGCAGTCTATGTCTAGAATGACTCTCGTGGATGTCAGTGAACACAGATGTTCACAGAGATCTGAAGTAAGGGGTGAGGGTACGTATTAGGAAGCTCTTTAATCGAACACCTAATCCCGCCCGCCTCGATAGCGGCCTCTACTAATGATTAGAGAAATCGTTCGTACTTGATATGTTATCGATTATATGCATGTAATGCAACATCCAACGTTTTAATCCTAGCATGTGAATTAGACTATGTCGGTGAACATGTAATTAGCACTCAATTATGTCGAAATCGGGAATTAGAATTAATTACATACGAAAGGCAAAGAAATCATAAAATTACAATGACTAAATGAGATTACAACGGATTACAAAGGATTACAAAGGATTACGGCATCTACGTCAGAGAGACAATTAAAACGGAGATTTAAAGAAAAGGAAAAGGTTTGAAAACTAAAATACGGATTAGGAGCGATAATTCGATTAATAGTTAATTAATTACGTATAGTAATTAAAGCTACGTCAAGGCGAAAACAGAAGTTCAGGGACATAAGTCAACCCATAATAGGCGCAGCAACAGCTGCGTCATCTGGAAGAGGCGCAACGCTTTATGCGTCTGTTCTTGAGCTGAATTCTGACTGTGAAGTCAGAATCACGAGCAGTTAATATTGTTTTGTATATATACGATGGATTATCGACCTACAACTCAAGTGGATGTGGTTTAACATATTAATTACTACAATTTGTATCAACAACAAATTTAGAGACTTGATATGAACGAATCGAACCTCTAAAATCCAAATTTGATTAAAGACGAAAACCCGCTAATATTGAATTATTAGGTATCTAAGTCAAGAACAAAACGTTTTATAAAAAGATTAATAAAAAGAGGAAGGAATAAAATAAGAAAAGGGAAATAAAGACGTAGAAACAAGAGGAAGAAGAAGAAGAGCAGGAGCAGGCAGCCTCTGGAAGAGGCGCAACGGATGCTGCGACTCTTCGAAGAGGCGCAGATGCTATTGCGTATCTTCTCGACGTCTGATCACCACTTAAAAGGTTTTATGAAATGGGTTTTGATTTGAAATCGATTTTGAATCTTGTTATGACGTGAATCTTACATTAATTGATAGATAAATACGAAACAAGATTAACTTCTTCTGTTATTAAGATACCTGAGAGGCACAATTGACCGGGGTCTACACTTTCAAAGGACACATAGCGTGCTAAAAGAATATTGTGATGCTATTTGGGTGTCTAGTGATGATGAGATTCACCCCACTAGTGGTTATGTGTTTTTATCTAGTGGAGTTATTTCTTGGAAGTCGTGTAAACAAGCTTGTCGTGCTAAATCTGTTATGGAATCTGAGTTTATTGTTTTAGCTTTGACAATAGAAGAAGTTGAATGGCTAAGAAGTCTTTTGGAAGATATTTTATTGTGGGGGAAATAGTTTTCATAAGTATCCATTTATTGTGATGCACAAGCCGCTATTGGGGTATCCAACAATCAAACATAAATAGAAAGAAAAGAAAAATTCGGCTAAGGCATGGAATTGTGAGAAATTTGATCAAAGATAATGTGGTATCACTGGAATATGTACGATCAGAGGGGAATATTGCGGATCCTCTCACTAAAGGCCTATGCAGAAAGTTAGTGCTAGAGTCAACACTGGAATGAGTTTAAAACCTGTATAGGAATGAATTGTGATGGATACCCGTCTTAGTCTATCTAAATTCAACGGGTCAAACTAAGTCATGATGAACTCGAGATGTAATACTACTACCATTCGCAATTAATAAAAGTGATGTAATGTTTTAGTTTTTGTACATTTGTGTACTTTTGAATTTCATTAACAACTATGGAAAGATGAGCTTTAGCTATTAGTGAGTTCATAGTCTATGTGGATGGTTTGCAACTATCAAACCTAATGAATCACCTATGTGAATGTGGGGGTTCTTGCCCTCACCTCATGAGGTCCATCAGGCTTTGGACCTTTAGAGTCATTCATGAAGTACCAGGAGTTGTGTGAGGGCTACTTGGCAAGTCCAAGTAAAAGATGTTCATATTTTCACGTTCATGATGAGATCATGGATGATGCGAGTTCTAGCTCTTATTTGCGATTAAGTAAGTGCGCAATTTGTCTCTCGCCAACTCCATTTGACATTTAATGCCAAGTGGTTTGAGAAAAGTTATATGTCAATGGGTGTTTATTAAAATTCACAAGACATCATTATATTAACATAAAATCCCCACTGCCAAGAATTTCCTCGAGTCCCTTTATCCTTTATTTTCTTCTTTCGCCATTGTGGGGGATTGTTGGAAAAATGGCTCAAAAGTTATATTTTGCTATACCACATGGAAAGAATAAGACAAGTCCTTGTTGTTTATAAACTATTCTTTCCCTTCTTTGTTTGAACTTGTGACTAAACATTTTGTGGAGAACTATGGGTCTAGTTTGGGCCACTCGTGCGCGTGAGCTCGCCACGCCACGCGGGCTCAGTTCGAGGGATCATGGGAATGCACTTGCGGATTTTTTGTTTGCAATGGCTCAATTTCTAAGACTGATAAGTGTAGTTTACTAAATTACTTATGTGGTCTTCTAAACTGATTACTCTTTATCCTAAAGAAGTTCAAATCTCAACAACTAGTTTTGTCACTTCTTATGCAATCATATGCTATACATACTGCCTTATTCAATCAGTTTGAACACACAAAATAAATCACATCTTCTCTCTAGGCACATCAGCTCTCTTGACATTCTCTTTGGTAACGTTCTTGGTTGTTCTCATATGTTTCTTGGCCTACACCTAAATTGCAGCGATTGTGTTAATTCTGGGATTCAAATGCCTATGAGGTTGCCTGTAGTAGACGGGGCATATTGGATTTTAGGACATTGAATCACATCACAATTTTTCCTTTTTCCAGATAAGCTCGTTCCTCTATTTATTTACAATACTTGCATAAGACACGCACGGTGGCACGCCCATAGATTCATAGACTCTTCATTAATCTTATACGAGTTTGCTATTTTATACTACTTTGCCTACCACTTAAGTTTATTGAAGTTGCAATCAAGATGAGGTCTTATATAAACTAGAAGAATAATTTGACTAGAGATTTATGGAAAGCTTTAAGAGATTAACTTCTACTAATACAACAAAAACTCACATGTTATTCACGAGGTTCGACACATTACAACTGGGTAGCTATACAATTTAACTGACAATAGCTTGTATTTACGAGTTCTAGAGACTGGCAATTTTTTTCATCGATCATATTTTTTAGGATGCTTTGAAAAAATGTCGCATTCTAAACTCGTAGCTATACAATTTCTCTCAATGTTTTTTTTAACGAATAACCTTTGACTCACCATATCTCCTCGTCACGATTTTCACAACCAACGAGTTCCAAAATCGGCATACATTTTTCTTTTAAAGTTTACAGTTCTAAAAGATTTCCGATTTGAAAAAAAAAAGTCATTTCCTAACCTCTTAATCAAGAGTACGAGTTCAGAGTTAAAGGTGGCAAACGAGTCATTCGCATCAGTTTCGGTTCGGTTTCTTTCGGATCAGGTTATTTCGATTGACCCTTATTTTCGATTTCTATTCTGACCAATTCAGATTATATTCAGTTTTAACTTCTAATCGGTTGTAGATATTTCGGTTCGGCGCAAGTACGAGTCGGGTTAATATCGGACTAAATGACATTCGAGTCGGGTTAATAACAATGCAGATGAGACTCGAGTCGGGCCATATTCAGATCAGATGTCAAGAGATTAGGTCTTTATTCAAAATATCAAATATTTCTATTCTGATTTTTGAAAAAAAGAAGAAAAAACTAGATTTATAGAGGATAATGTTTCTATTTGTATGGAACAATAGAATACTTGTTCTAATAACTTAGTGATATATATTCGAGTAAATTGAATACAAACATGCAACTGAGAGTTAGAAGACATTCTTATATAATATTTAAGAAATTTAGACACGTCAAACGGGCGACGCTCATGAATAAAAAGATACCTAGATATGACGCCCAGGTACATTCTGGTCATTTCGGGTTTTAATATTGGTTTCCGGTCATCAATATACGAGTTGAAGTCAGTTTCGGTAATGTTTCGATTCGGGTTAAAGCAATTCATGTTGAACAGTTCAGGTTCATTCGATTTTGTTTTTATTTCGAATATTAAAAATTCGGTTCAGTTTCGAATCAATTCAGGTTGATTTAGGTCTCGGATGAAGTTTAATACCTTTCGTATGTACAGTCAGGTGTCGATTCAGTTAATTTCGATCGATTATTCGAGTTTGATTTACTTTTGCCAGGTCTATTCAGAGATATCGGTGTATGATCAATGTGTCAAACATACGTTACCAAAATGTATTCGTTGCTCTCAAACATTACACATAACACAAATAAAGATGTGTAGACTAATAAAAAGAATCCAAAAGAAAAGCTTTATCCTCGTAATAACCGTGTTAGTTTTTCTTAAAGCGAGTACAAGAATGAGTGATGGAGACGAAACTTTTGAAATACGAAGGAATTACATGCACCGGCCATCATTACTGTTTACCATTGACGTTGATTAATTCCATGTTTTACGAAAGTATATCTCCGTACTCGGTTTTAAACTAATCTAAACATATAAAATCAACGGCTCCTTTGACCCTACCCGTCTCCTACGCCGCTTACCATTTCAAACCTTCTAACGGTCAATCCCATCCTTTGTTTGAACTTGGACTCTCTTGTTTTTTCTCCATTTAATTACCACGGTGGATCTAAGGGCTAGTTGAAAAGTTTGATCTTCCTAAATAATGTAAAAATAAAAAAAATTAGTCACATATTTTAAGACTCTATTAAATTTAATTTATAATATTATTTATTTGCCCTCTTTAAAATTTGTCTTCCCTATTTGTAATCAGTCAATCACTAGGTCTACTTAGAGACGGTCTCACTTATTGAGAAACGAATTATAATTGATGAAAAACGGTAGAAAAAGTAATAGTATCAATACGTAAACTGTAAAATGAGTCTCTAATAAAAATAGATACAATATATCATGAAATAGGTAAAATTGTAATGAAAACATGTAACAAATAAGATAGACAATTTCAGTCACAATCAATAGTACAAAAGTTTGAAAAATACATAAAATCTACAATAAACTGATCTCACATTAACTTAATTAAAAACCATTTGTCCAAAGTTTTTGTGATTTGTGATTTGCAATTTGCAAATACAGACTCTACTTCTGTTTGATTATGTCGTGTTTTTCATATTACTCCGTATATTTTTATTTTATAATTATATCAGTTCGATTTTTCGTCGAATCGGAATAACAGGCTCATAGGAAATAATAATGTATGGACTTACTAACAAAAAATAGAGTGCTAATTAAAGCGTGTTATTTAAAAATTTGTGTATTATTACGATTATTATATCCATTTGTCCTATACTATTCAACTTTAGAACCGTGTCAGACTAAACATATATAAACCCACCCATGTACGAACACCCAACTTTCATTTCAAAATAATACTCTCTCAACTATCATTAACCATAATAATACGAACCAAATCAAATTATTAAGAAAACATTACAACGCATTAGCTCTTGCTACATCTTCTGTACGTTCATATTTTCAAGTTTTAGAACTCTATTCAAAGTATAATTACTAAAATGATTTCTTCATGGCGAAAAAATAAGTCTAGCAGGGGTGCCAGAGGTGGGGGTGACGGGGCCGACGTAAAACAAACGGAGCTGATAATTCCGAGCAATTTCCGGTGTCCGATATCGCTCGACATTATGAAAGATCCGGTCACACTGCCAACTGGAATTACATACGACCGTGAAAACATAGAGAAATGGATAGAGGCAGGGAACGTCACTTGTCCCATGACGAACCAAGTCCTAAGGACACTTGACCCTATCCCTAACCACACCATACGTAGGATGATCCAAGATTGGTGCGTCGAGAATCGCTCTCATGGCATGGAGCGAATCCCCACGCCTAGGATACCCATTAGCTCGAACGAGGTTGGCCGCGTGCTGGAGAGGATCTCGCTGTCGCGGTCCCCACAAGAGTGCAAGGAGCTAGTTGGGAGGATCACAAGGCTTATGAAAGAAAGTGAGAAGAACAAAAGGTGTATTTTGGGAAATGGAGCGGCGACAACCTTGGCGTACACGTTTGATTCCTTTGCTGAGAGCGAGGGCGAAATTGTCATTTCTTTGCTGGAAGAAGTGATGGGTGGTTTGACTTTTATGATGCCCCTCGACTATGAGGCTGAGGGGCATTTGAAGTCGGCCAGGTCTTTAGAACGTTTTGTATGGTTTATAAAATGTGGAAGTCTATCTGGCAGGATAAACGCGGTATTATTACTAAAAGAACTAATTTCAATACCTAGAGGTCAAGCCAAAGTTGTTGAAACATTGGTAACAAGTGAGGGAGCTATGGATGGATTAGTTAAGCTAATTAAAGACCCAATTTGCCCTTCATCTACTAAGGCATCCTTAATTGTCATATACCATATGATAACATCAACTTCTTATGATTCCTCAAGTCAAAACATGATAGTTGGAAGACTTTTAGACATGGGTTTAGCCTCACTAATCATAGACATACTTGTTAATGCTGAAAAGAGCATATGTGAGAAATCACTTGGTGTACTTGATGCTATTTGTCGGTCCAACGTAGGCCGGGAAGCGGTATACAACAATGCATTGTCAGTTCCGGTTGTGGTGAAGAAGATTCTTAGGGTCTCGGACTTGGCGACCGAGTTCTCGGTCTCTATACTTTGGAGGTTGTGTGACGGTGAGACGAGCAAATGTGAAGGTGTGATTGTTGAAGCTCTTCAAGTTGGTGCATTTCAGAAGCTCCTACTAATTTTACAAGTTGGATGGAATATCAATGAGAGGAGTAAGGACAAAGTTACTAAGTTGTTGAAACTCTTGAATCTACATAGAAGTAAGATTGAATGCATAGAAGAGTTTAAGAATCTTAAGAGGTCATTTTAAATAGATTACACACATTACTTTATTTTTTGGTTACTAAAATAGTTGTATATGGATGAATTAAAGCTTACAATTTTGGTGTATAGCTAAATTTATCTAGTGATTTTAGCATACGTTTCTTTGGACAGGACAATGTACAAATTGCACGTGCAATCTATACACATATACGAATTCTCTTACAAGTTATGGAGTACTAGTTAGTTTTATTACTTGGAAACAATTTCCTTTAGAATTCTGTTTTGATTTATCCCATGTAATTAAAAAGGATTACCAGCTTAATATGCATGATTTATAGGCTATTAAGTATGTCTGGGCGCTTATTTCATATATATTTGATGAAAAGTCTGCGACTAGACCTGACAAAACTAACCCGACCCGATAAGACTGACCCAAGACCCGAAAGCGACCCAGATCACCTGACCCGAGGATGACCCAAAACCCGAGTTGACCCGACCCGAACCTTGACTGACCCGAAAAAGACCCGACCCAAAATAACTCGACCCGAAACCACCGACCTACAGACAAACCAATTTGAAATGATCCTAAATGACCCAATTTATTGTGATTAGGGGTGATAATGAGACGAGACGACCCACGTGCAGCTCAAGCTCGGCTTGGTCCAAGTCGGCTCGTGCGAGTTTGGCTCGACGCGGGCTTGACTCGAAAACTAACTTGATCATTTTGACCTTAAAATGGCTTAAATAAATCGGATATGAATCTAAAATGTCCCGACCAAAAATGACCCATACCCGAAATGGCCCAAACCCGACCCGACCCGACCCGACCCGACCCGAAAGATTGAGCAAACCCGAGATGACCCGACCCAAAGTGACCCGGCCCAAACCCGACCCATTTGACCCATTTTCCAGGTCTATCTGCGACAACCAATTTTCCCATCCTAAAGAAGAATAAAGTCCTTTGTTTTAAACGGGCTAATTATGCATTAAATTAATTCTCTAATTATAATACCAATGGAAAGATTTAGCAACTTGTAAATGATGTGTTTATATCAATTTTATTTCATTTTAATAAATGATATAGTGTCATTTCACCCCACATTTTCACCCCATTTCATCTCGTTTTGTTTACCTTTAACGCTCCCTAGGAGCGTTTCTACGTGTTTTACCTTCTTCTAGCATATTTCTTGTTTTTATCGTGTTTTTGTAGGTAAACCGTCGATTGAGGCGATTTCTACCTACTTTTGATCAACAAAGAAGAAGGTGAATCATTCAAAGGACCCACGGCACACCTTGGGGGGCCCACATACCCTTGGGGGCCCTACTCGACGCGCCAAAGCCCTCCCGAGTCAAGGCAAGCGAAACTGAGAAGGAAACAACAAAGTCAAGCGAAGGAAGAAGGAGAATGACCATCTCACGGTCGTGAAGTGCCATCTCACGGCCGTGAGATGCATGCCCAAGAAGTTTGATTTTCGTGGATTTGGTTTCACGGCCGTGAAACTCATCTCACGGTCGTGAAACCTCTGTCACGGTCGTGAAATGAACTTCACGGTCGTGACTTGATCGTGAAAGTTAGGCCATGTTCTGCCAACTTCCTCACGACCGTGAAATGGAGTTTCACGGTCGTGAGACGTGTTTCACGACCGTGAAACCCATTTCACGGTCGTTAGTGTGCCAGTCCATGAAGCTTCTCGAAGCCCATCTTCCCTTCATTTTGTAAACCTATATATAGACCCTCTTATGTAATTAAAGGGCACGAAACCCTAGATCTGAAACTTTAATAGAATTAGTTTTAATCTTGTATTAATCTTCCTTAATTAAGCAAATTAGTCGGTTAATTAGTGATTTCAACTTGGTTTAGTGTATGAACTTGGGTTATATTCAAGGATTTGTGACGAAATCTTGGTATTTATATCAAAGTTCTAATCTTTCTCCAAGTTGGTATAATTTCTCTACTTAATCTTGCTTTTAATTAAGTTTTCATTTCGATTATTGTTATCTACTTATTGTTAATTAGAAATGTTTAATGTTGTTGTTGATTTCCTCTTACAATCTTTAGTAAATATCGAATTTCCCTCAAGTATGAGTGAGTAGTAATCTTGCTAGGGTAATGTGGGGGATTATGGGTCCTTGTATGGTTTAATGTGTTATTGTTGGGGGTTAATAGTTGATTATTGTCTAGTCTCCATGCTATGCTTATAACATGTTTGATGAAATGCTTACTTGAGTTTGCATGAATCTTTCGTTTGTTTCGAATGCCATAAGATCGAAAGTCGTGGTCTTTCGTAGAACCGCTAGTTTTGGCAAGCCGTATCTAGTGACGCGATAGCTAGTTAGAGTCGGTTTGAGGAGGAATTGTAAGAACGGAAGCCTCGATTCACTTTCTTAGACTAGATGATATTTCGACTATTAGACTCGGCCCTTGCACTCGACTTTACTACCCATATGAACCCACTCACCCTAGTCTTCCCTCTTATTTGATAAAAATCCAACCTTTATAGCTTTAGACTCCTTTTATTGTTTGTAATTGTTTTTAATTGTTGTTGATTAGTGTAGCCAACAAACCCAAACCCAAATCACTTTGTGACTTGCAAGAGACCTTAAGTAGACTTTTAGATCAATTTTGAACACCAACCGTCCCTGAGATCGACATCCCTACTTCACAGTTATTTTCACTACATCAAAATGGCGCCGTTGCCGGGGACGGTGTATGTTTAATTTGATTGTTTTTGGTTTGCTTTAGTTTTTTGCCTCTTGTCTTGAGAAACCTAGTTTCTCGAGGCATTCTCACCGTTTACATTTAGTTTTCTTGTATGCCCAGGCGAGCTCCCCCAAAGGATCAACCTCCAATCGATCCCGAGATCGAAAGGACCTTTAGGAGACTTCGCAAAGTCTTCAAAACCGCAAGTAGAGGCTCTTCTTCAAATCCGATTATCACAACGGAGGAGCTTTTACCTTCAATTGAAGAAAGGGAAATTCGGGAAAGTAACGAGATAGATATTGAGCATCCAAGTGTAGAGAATTGGGAGGATATTGTTCCGATTGCGGAATTTGTGAATCCTTTTGGAATCCCACCAACCGTCCCACAAGATATCCAACCACCCACTCTTCTAACAATGCCTAAATTCTCATCTCACTCCATTCCCACGGAGGATACTCTTCCAAACACCACCCCCGTACCACAAAATCTCACCGGAAATTTCATTGCGAAAACCGCTTTTATCCAATTGGTGGAGAGAAACCAATTTGGAGGTATGCCAAGTGAAGACCCTCATCTACACATGGAGACTTTTTGTGATTATTGTGATGCCGTTTCTCAAACGGGAGTGACTCAAGACCAATCCGATGGGTCTTGTTTCCTTTCTCTCTTATTGGAGCGGCAAAACGATGGTTGAAGAGTCTTGACAAGGTCGCTCTAGGTATTGACTCATGGAAGAAGCTAGCTCTAGCTTTTTATCAAAAGTTCTATCCACCGGAAAAGACAAATATGTTGAGAGCTAAGATAACCGGGTTCAAGCAAAGGGATGAAGAGTCACTCTATGAAGCTTGGGACCGATTCAAGGAGATTATTCGTTCTTGCCCTCACCATGGTTTGAGTGAGTGGTTCTTAGTACAACAATTTTGGAATGGACTTTATGAAGATGCTAGAGGAATTTTGAACATGGGATCAAATGGAAGGTTCACGGAAGTAGATGATGCTCAAACTTGGGCAAGAATAGAGGAGATGGCGGCCCATAACTCACAATTTAGTAGGCCAAGGCAAACTCCTAGGGGAAGCATGAAGTGAGCTCCGTTACCCAAATGGGAGCCGATTTTGGAGCTCAACTTAGCTCTTATATGGAAGCAATGAACCTCAAAATGGATCAACAAACGGCTCTATTCCAACAAGCTCAAAGTTCATTAACTCAACCTCCTATGCAACAAGTGAATGCTATGGTGATGGCACCAAGCTTACCTCAAGGGGTTTGTGAGTGTTGTGGAACATTTGGTCATGATCCTCAAGAATGTAGAGGATCCGTGGAACAAGTAAATGCCTTTCAATCTTATAGGCAAGGAACCCCTTACTCCAACTTCTACAATGAGAACACAAAGAACCACCCAAATCTCTCATACAAAAGCCAAAATGTTCAAAACCCTCAACCACAACCATATGTTGCCCCACCCATGAGAAACAATCAACAAAATTTCCAAAGACAACAATACAATCAAAACCAACCTTCCTACAATCAACCACAATACAACCAAAATCAATACAACCCACCACCACAAAATCAACCTCCCATGCAACCACAAGTTGGGATCCAAACTTGGACATTCACAAAGCGATTCTCCAATTGCAAAAAGATAACCAAGCCAAAGATATTATCATCAATAACATCCTTGCCCACAATAAAATGCTTGAAACTCAAGTGACTCAAATAGCCTCGGGGAGTTCCTCTAGGGGAAAGGGTCAATTACCTCCTCAAGGTAACCCACCTAGAAATGAAACCGCCAATGCCATACATTTGAGGTGTGGAAAGAGTTATGAGGGGCCAAGAATGCCAATTGAAGATGATAATGGAGAGGGAGACAAAGTGAAAGATGATGGGCAAATTGAAATTGAGGTTGTTGAATTGGATGATAAGGAGGAAGAGTGCTCTTCAAGTGAGCAAGTTGTTGTTGAGAAAAATGATGATGTGATAACAACAAACAAGAAGGTTGAGGAGCCTATTGTGATAAGGCTACCTTTTCCTTCTAGACAAGTCAAGACAAAACTTGATAAGCAACTAGGCATGTTCATGGAAATTGTAAAGAACTTGGAGGTCTCTATTCCTTTCACCGACCTCATCACTCAAATCCCCGCCTATGCGAAATTTATGAAGGACATTCTTACAAGGAAGAAGTCATTGAGTGGAGTCAAAACCGTGGCATTCACCGGTGAATGTAGTGCATTTCTACAAAACCCAACCCCTCCAAAATTGAAGGATCCGGGTAGTTTCTCCATCCCATGCACCATAGGCAACATTACCATTGACAAGGCCTTGTGTGCTTTGGGAGCTAGTGTGAGTGTGATGCCATACTCCATATGTGAAAAACTTGGCATGGGAGAGCTTAAATGCACAAACATTACACTTCAAATGGCGGACCGATCAACAAAGCAACCTTTCGGTGTGTTGGAGGATGTCCCGGTTCGAATTGGGAAATTTTTCATCCCTGTGGACTTCATTGTTCTTGATATGGCGGAGGATTCTCAAATCCCCATCATACTCGGGAGGCCATTCTTGCACACCGCCGGAGCGGTAATTGATGTGAAACAAGGGAGGCTTACTCTTGAAGTGGGGGATGAGAAAATTACATTCAACTTGCAAAATGCCATGAAAGCTCCCAATCTTGGAGAAGCATGCTATTTCATTGACATCATTGATGCCTTCGTTGAAGAAGTTACACCTAGCTTCCTTATGAGGGACCCTTTGGAGGCTATATTGTCTTTAGAGCCAAGGGATATCATGGAGGAGCTACATGGGTTTGAGTTCGACTTGCTTGAAGCAACTTTGGAGGGAGAAGAGCTTGATGAAGAACAACTCTTAAGACTTGAGTCTATCATCCAAACTTCTTGTGCGGTAGACATTGCGGTAGAGGTACAAGCTCCTTCTCTTAAACCCCTTCCTTCTAACTTAATATATGCTTATCTTGATGAGTCGAAGTGCAAACCGGTAATTGTAAATGCTAGCCTTGATGATGATCAATTGAATGCATTGTTGTGTGTGTTGAGAAAACATGAGAAAGCTATAGGCTATAGCTTGGATGATTTGAAGGGGGTTAGCCCCGAATTGTGTATGCATAGAATTCATATGCAAGATGACCATGAGCCAAGAAGGCAACCCCAAAGAAGATTAAACCCCACCTTGCAAGAGGTTGTCAAAGGTGAAGTCATGAAGCTACTAGACGCCGGGATCATCTACCCAATCTCTTACTCCGATTGGGTTAGCCCCGTGCAAGTGGTGCCAAAGAAAGGTGGCACCACGGTAGTGAAGAATGATAAAGATGAACTAGTGCCAACTAGGTTAGTGACGGGGTGGAGAATGTGCATAGACTATAGGAGGTTGAATGCCTCAACAAGAAAGGATCATTTCCCCCTTCCCTTCATTGACCAACTCTTAGAGAGACTTGCCTCAAACAAGTATTTTTGCTATTTAGATGGATATTCGGGATTCTTCCAAATCCCAATTGACCCGATTGACCAATCTAAGACCACATTCACATGCCCTTATGGCACTTTTGCCTATAGGAGAATGCCTTTCGGTCTTTGCAATGCCCCGGCTACATTTCAACGATGCATGATGAGCATTTTTTCCGATTACATTGAATCTATCATGGAAGTTTTTATGGATGATTTTAGTGTATATGGGAAAGATTTTGATTTGTGCTTGCATAATTTGTCCTTGGTGTTGCAAAAATGTGAAGAGTTAGTCTCGTTTTGAATTGGGAGAAGTGCCACTTCATGGTAAATGAAGGGGTGGTTCTCGGTCATCTTATTTCGGAAAAGGGTATCCAAGTTGATAGAGCTAAGGTGGAAGTGATTGAGCAATTACCCCCACCTTCAAATCTTAAAGGGGTGGGAAGCTTCCTTGGTCATGCCGGCTTCTATCGCCGGTTCATCAAGGACTTCTCCAAAATTTCTAAACCACTTACACAACTTCTCCTCAAGGATACCCCTTTCCATTTTACTAATGAGTGTGTTGAGGCATTTGATAGGATTAAGGAAGCTCTTATTTCGGCTCCGGTCATGCAATCCCCGGATTAGGAATTGCCATTTGAGGTGATGTGCGATGCAAGCGATTATGCCGTTGGCGCGGTTCTTGGCCAACGGAAGGATAAAGCTTTGCATGCCATTTACTATTCTAGCAAGACCCTTGATGAGGCACAAGTCAACTATGCAACGACGGAAAAAGAGCTTCTTGCCATTGTTTTTGCTCTCGATAAGTTCCGTTCGTACTTGATTGGCTCCAAAGTCATTGTGTATACGGACCATGCCGCACTCAAATATCTACTTGCCAAGAAAGAAGCTAAGCCCCACCTCATTAGATGGATCCTTCTCTTACAAGAATTCGATTTGGAGATAAGAGATAAGAAGGGTGCGGAAAATGCGGTGGCGGACCACTTGTCCCGGCTAAGCTATGATGGAAGTAAGGATGACATGCCTATCAACGATTCATTCCCGGATGATTTTCTCTTTGCAATTCATGAAACAATCCAAAATCAAGCACCTTGGTTTGCTGATTTTGCCAACTATATTGTGGGTGGTGTTCTTCCACCGGGCATCAACCACAATCAAAAGAAGAGATTTTTATTTGAAGCCAAGAGATACTTTTGGGATGATCCTTTGTTATTCAAGGAGTGTGGCGATGGGATGTATAGAAGATGTGTTCCACAATGGGAGTATGATGAAATCATGAAGGGATGCCACTCCTCTCCTTATGGAGGGCACCATGGGGCAAGCAAAACCGTTGCTAAAATACTTCAATCCGGGTTCTTTTGGCCCTCTATGTTCCATGATGTCAAGCACTTTGTCCAAAGTTGCGATGCTTGTCAACGCACCGGCAACATTTCTTGGAGGAATGAGATGCCCCAAAGGGGGATTCTTGAAGTGGAAGTGTTTGATGTGTGGGGAATAGACTATCAAGGCCCCTTTATTTCTTCAAGAGGGAATAGGTACATTCTTGTGGCCGTAGACTACGTGTCCAAATGGGTGGAGGCGGTGGCGTCCCCTACCAACGATGCCAAAGTTGTCATCAATTTCTTAAAGAAGATTATTTTTCCCCGGTTTGGAGTACCTAGAGCTCTAATAAGTGATGGAGGAAAGCACTTTCATGAAAAACGACTTGACTCACTACTTCTTAAATATGGTGTTCATCATCGTACCGGGTTGGGGTATCATCCCCAAACAAGTGGGCAAGTCGAAATCTCCAACAAAGAAATCAAATCTATCCTTGAAAAAGTGGTCTCAAAGCACCGCAAAGATTGGAGTTCAAAGCTCGACGACACATTATGGGCATATAGGACGGCATTCAAAACTCCTATTGGAATGTCGCCTTATAAGTTGGTGGATGGCAAGTCTTGCCATTTGCCCATAGAGCTCGAATACAAGGCATATTGGGCGATCAAAGAACTAAATCTTGATGCAAAATTGAGCGGTGACAAGAGATTACTCCAACTACAAGAGCTTGAGGAGTTCCGGCTCAAATCTTATGAAAATGCCCAATCTTACAAGGAAAAGACCAAACTCATTCATGACAAGACGATCCTCAAAAGGGATCTCCAATGTGGAGACAAGGTCCTTCTATTCAACTCAAGGTACAAGCTATTTCCCGGGAAGCTCAAATCCCGATGGTCGGGACCATTCTTGATCACCGAGGTAGGGAAATATGGGGATTTTGAGTTGGCAAGCAAAGATGGTCAAAAATTCAAAGTGAACGGGCAACGAATCAAGCTTTATAAGGAAGGTTCTCTCGTAGGAGTAGTCGAGGCTTTATACCTCAAGCCGACTACTCCTCATTAATTTTTGAACAAGAATGGGTTTTGTGAAGTCCCCTAAGAATCACAAATTTGTAAATAATTCTAACTCACTTGACTAGTGTTCGATAGATTTTAATTTGCATGGAAATTAATTAAATTGACGATAATAAGGTCGAATTTCGTTTGGCTAATTGAATCGTTAATTAAATCAATTTCCCGTTACTTAGTTAATTTTGTACATTTTTAGTGTAATTTTTGTCAAAGAGAGTGTGAGGGAGGGATTTAATGTGTTTGTGGTTGTTTTCGTAAGTTGAATTGAAAGAAACGTAGCGGAATGCTAAAGAAGAAGCGAGAAATCGAGCAAAGGGTGAAGATTTTGGAGCTAAGCTAAGGAAATCACGAATTCTCCATATCACGGTCGTGAAATGGCATTTCACGGTCGTGAGACAACGAAAAACAATGCAGTAGCAGTTAACCAACAAGTCACGGTCGTGACTTGAGTCTCACGGTCGTGAAATGGGATCTCACGGTCGTGAGATTCATTTCACGGTCGTGAAGTGCTTGGACCGAGTTCTCTTCTTCTTTCCTTATCTTCTTTCTTTTCATTCCCTCATCTTCTCACTCCAACACACAACAACACAAACACAAACACACAAACCCTCATCTCACTACAAACACTCCAAATATCCCTCAAATCCTCACCAAACTCACTCAAATCTCTCCCAAATTATCACAAAAAGCTTCTTTCTTCAATCAAAAACACTTTGAGAACCATTTTTTTTCCCTTATAAACACCAAAAAACCCAAAAAATTCGATTTTTAACCTTAGGTTTTCAAAAATCCGAAATTAAGATCTACTTTTTGGGTTGTTTTTTTTGCTTT